>JAOBRC010378459.1:0-12582 GCA_027575255.1 Scolionema suvaense
GGCAAAGAAGTACCCGCTCCAGTTAAAATAGGGTTAAGTTGTTTGGAAACGGGGATGCGTTCAACTTTGATCTATCTAAATTGTCTAATTTAACTCATCTTTACCGATGGACGGCAATCATGGACAAAAAGTATTGAGACAAAGCTGATAGGAAGCCCACTCCCCCCACCCCCTAGTTCAATGTTGATTTCAGTATGTTTCTCTGTGCTGTCCATTGCGTCGAATATCGATACGTAAAATTTGAGACCCAATATTGTCTTGCGGGGAGGGGGGAGGCTTGCACCACTATACTGTATGCAAAGTTATGAATAGGATGCAAATGTCATTCACTCACTATACCAAGACTACATTTTCTTAACTTAAAATAAAACGACCACCATCTGGGTAGGAAACCTGAAAATCTCAAAATCTTTTGTCCATGATTGCAAATTGATTTAACTCGTCTTAATAAGATCAGGACGGAGTCAATGGAACATGCCAGATATAACTCATCCGCCCCTGTTTCCACACTGTCGAGTTAAATTAGACCATTTACATTCAGTTTTAACTCACTGACTTAGCTCGTGTGGGAGCTTATACTTAGGGTAGGGTATTATATTTAGGGTCGGCTCCCAGCAGGATTTAAGTGCGTTTATCTGCGTTTAGAATTAAACACTTAACACAAAACAACGGGAGCCATTACAAATATTGATCAGTGATCAGTTAAGCGCGCGTTGATGTTTAATTCTAAACCCGGATAAACGCACCTAAACCCTGGAGGGAAAGAACCATTAACTCTACCGATTTAGCACGTGACAGTGTAGTGCTGGGTTTGTGGCTATCATGGACAAATATGTTATTCAGACTAGTGCAAATAACGGCTTTTCCCATCCAACATGCAAGGACTAAAAGTTATAGCCAGGCCTATGTCTGGACTGTCTCGACATGGCCTTGACCGCCACAACTTGACCTTGACTTCCACGACTTGACCTTGCCCGCCACGACTTAATTTACGTGATCTCATTTTGTTGGTCTGCATCACAGTAAATGGCAGAATCGGTGTCGTCTGCCGAATAAGCGCCCTCAAGCGCCCTATACTTTATTATTATCCCTCGCAATACAAAAAGGGAGTGCTTATTTCGAACAGTTACGTTCTCCAAGGGATACTTATTTAGTTAGGTATGAAAAGCAACGATTATTACAAAGACGTTGACATACGATCTTAATGAGATTTGCATGCAATATTGTTACAAGATGTTGCATGTGTAGAAAGAAGAAAAACGTAAGAAAACCATTCGTGGTGTTGAACCAAAAATAATGAGCGCCCCAAGACTGCCCCCAGCAGTCACGTTTGACGACAAGCGCAGGCAGATAAAATATTATTTTTTACGGGAAATATGTAGAAATAACTTCCCGATAGTTTATGGAAAATGTTCAATCAGGAAAATTGGTTCCGTTATCCCTATACCCCCGGGGGGGGGAGTTATTTTTACCCGCGCTACGTTTGATTGCTCATAACTCCACTTCAACGCGGATTTGAAGCTAGCAGTTTCATGACTTTTAAGGACACTAATCAGGGTCTCAAAAAGTGATACTACCAAATTCTCCATTGGTCATCCATAAAGGCGGTGCGTCAACTTTTATGGTCAACGTGGCAGCCCAAGGGCGGGGGGGTAATTTTTGCCTGCGACCCTCTAAAATTTGCCCAAATTACGGAAATGTCGGCTTTTTAATAAAAACATGTAAAACACATTGCAATGCACTAGAAAACACTAAAAACCAGCTTCAAAAACCTTTTTCGGATGCAAAATTCAGGGAAATTGTTTTTTGTACTTTTTCACTGCACCTTGAATTAACTGCCGCCTTTTGAACGTTAGACATGGAGCTTTAATTGGTCTAATGTAAGCTTGATATGTTCAGGAACATATATACCTTATTTTAACTTTTGAACTGCCCTACTTTGGCTACGGGAGTCATTTTTAGGACCGCAAGACTTACTTTTTTTTTCCGAAGTTTTTCAGAAGTTTTGGCTTGAGTTGTAAAAGGTTTCATAAATTTTGGGAATCGAAATTTTGCAAAAGGTGCATGAGAAACATTTTTGAATGACAATTGACGGATAAATCTAATATATTGCAATCTTTGTCTTCCTCCTTTTTTCATGTTTCGTTGATGAACTTGATGAAGCGCGGAAAAATATGCCAAACTAAAAACGGCTAAAACTTTCCCGTTCTGTGTTTGAATCGCTGCTTTAAGAGATTTTTTCATCGGCAGAGTACTTGCAAATCTAAAAACCTTTACGAATAGCATTCGTATATGTTCTTCCCTTGCATGGGCCTTTTTAAAAAGGGATGAAATTAGGCATTGAACTTTACTGAACACGTTTACTAATTCCCCGCGTACCCTCAAATCGATTGCCGACGTAAAAAAAATGTAGTCATGTCAAACTGCTCTACCAAAATTCTCGTAACTTCTGAATCACTAATGAAAATTCAGACAAAACTTATAGAATGCTATAATATCAATTGCCACAAAGTTCTGGATATAGCGATGAAGCTGCTATTACATGTTATCAATGAAAATGTTAAGGGGAAGGTAACAACACCCCTACACTTCCCGCTATCCATGAACAGGCAGATGATAATAATCTGTCTCACCGTGTCTACGGGGTTTTCAAAAATCAACCAAATTTGATTTTGCTTTCAATTCGGACTAATTGTAAATTGCCTTCATACATATGGTTGAAGCAAAGTTAATAGAAACCACATGCATGGACGTTTAGTTGAGGGCGCGCTTTCGGTACATGCTTCGCTTCTTGCCACTATGATTCATACCAACAAGACCAAGATAAATTTTACCTCCAAGAAAACTTTGCCAAATGGTAAACATTTGAGGCAGGCCGAAGGCCTGCCGTTTATAGCCCATACATCAAATTCTGGTAGGCACATTTTGACCAAGATTCATGCAAAAAGCTTGCATCTTTTAGAAGTTATGCCGATTTCGTTCCATGAGGCTGATAGAAATCTTGAGTTTTCTTTGGGGGTTTACTACCATGTACTAAGATACGACATACTATGATACCAACAGGGTAGCAAATTTTTACCTTAACAGTAGCTAGTAGGATGTGACCTTGCAAGACCTAACTCCTCAATCGTAGGGCGGCACGTAGCGACAACACCACACATCAGTACACTCTCCGGGGTTTTCGTATGGTAAATTACAATAGCGATTAATGTATTCATAAATGGATCTCCCAGCAAAAAACTGTCCACAAAGACACCAATCAATGCCCAGCAGAAAGTACTATGAAAGGTCACCTACAAGGGTTGAGCCTTTTGGAGCTAGCTATGGTCAATGTGAACCCCCCCCCCCCCCCCCCCCCCCCCCCGTCTAAAATTGTCTATACTGATGCTATAAGGTTGATACTTTCCAGGTGCATGGAACATCACTTGAACTTTATGTTGGCACAAAAATTATGCCAGTTGCATCATTTTTATGCTGACGACAGCAGTTTTTGTGAAGATGACGTCGTCATTTTTGACAAATGTTGGTAATCCTGGTATAGACCAATTTCCTTCTTTTTGAAGATTTTTCTTGACCTGCAGGAGGTTAATCCTGATGCAGATACCTTGTGCATAGAACCTTATATTAGAAAAACATACAATAGCTTTGTCAAATTTCGCTGACGTCATCAAAATTGCAATTTTGACAATAAGTGCAAATCCAATTGTTTTCCTAAATTATGACATCACGCGTCGCGTGACCTACTTCAGAATTTTCTGTTTGCACCATGCATATATGCATTATACTAGTTAAAAACTCTGATTATACTGATCAGGTGTGCTCAGTGCTGACCTTTCACATTCCCTTTTCTTTTTCAGGTGGAGAAACAATGATTAACTGGAAAATCCCTACGATAATAGGCGGTGGGATATTACTTTCAATACTCTTTCTGTACGGTATCGTGCAAAGACGGGAACAGGAGCCTGAAGAAGCTGCTGATAGTGCACGAGGCACAGGACATCACGAGCAAGCAGACATCCAGCCCGACTGTGCGTGCACGCAGGTGTTGGAAGTTCCTGGATCCAGCACATAGCGACAAAGCAACAGTTCCATATCCTGGAGACGCATTGAAAATATTGCATCGGCAAATGCAAAAGTTGATAATGCCAGTTTAAATTAATGTGAAATGCATGCAAAGTAATGTAAGTGAGTTAAAAGAAACCGTTTTCACCTGGACTAATTCTTTGATGAATATAATCAGCACTATTCAAAAATACATCAAAAAAGCCTTACTGGGCATATGAATCACGCTCACGAAATAGCAACGCTTTTCAATAAGATACTATAACCGTTAGTCGCTAAATATCATGCAGGTTTTTGGCATTGTATTTGAAAATTTCACTACCCAGAGCACAGGGGTATTATTCTGAGTGAGAGCCAGGTATTGCTTATAAGGTAAACAACCTAGCCACGTAACAAACAGTGAGTGGGGTAAGCCGATTACTATTCAGCTGTTAACCCTATTTTACCCGATTAGGGCCTTTTTGCCCCCCCCCACCAGTTTTTCTTTAATAAAACCTGAACCACTGAATCAATTGCTACGAAACTTTGTGACTTTTTCCAAAATTTATTAAGAAATCCATTTCTGAAAAAAAAATTGTGTAAGGTCAGTTGCAAGTGGCCGTGTGACGTCATTTCCGAGACAAGGTGAACAATTTTTGAAAAAAAATTTTTTTCCCTTTTATGCATGTTTTTGGTGTTTTGGAATCTATTATTACATTTCTAAACATTTCTGTTGAGTCAGCATTAATTTAAAGCACTCTACAGACTTATAAAAAATTGGCAAATTTCCAGTGGGAAAGTACCTTTAGTGCTCGCAGCTCGGTCCCAGACCCCCAACAAGCACGTGACAATAGGATGAATACAAAAATGAACTCATAACACAATCTTCTAACTACCTACTAAGTTTCATCCCAAAAGGGTAAGAAATGTGGAAGTTATTCACGTTTTTCATGGGGGGGCCTTTTTGCCCCCCTCCCCCGGGAAGAAGTGGCACTTGGAAAGCCCGGGTAAAATAGGGTTAAACAGAAAAGCAGGCACAGTATACCCAAATTAAGGTAAAGATGACGTACCCTCATATCGTCGCATGTATCACTTCCCTTCGTATTTTTATTTCTTGTTTATTTTTCGTTTGTTTCTCTATTCCTTGGCTTCAACGACATGAAAGCCTATGAAGATAGCGTCCAACAAGCGAGAAAATAGACCGAATGTCAAGGACCGGTAGCGCAGTGGTTAGACCGAGTCGGCTAGACACCGTTCGTCGTGCGTTCGAATCCCGCCCGGTTTGTCATTGGAACGTCTGTGTGGTAAACAGCCAGTGCTTAGTACTACTAAATCATTCTTTGTATTAGATTAGACTGCTCTTGTGTATTGTATAGCTTGGTGGCCTGATAAATCTTTCGTCATTTTCTTTGTTTCGATTCACTGTGTTGTAAGCAAAGTGGCTGCATGGCTAGCAAGACTTAAACAGAACAGAGCTGAGCACAGCCATGCTTCAACACGCAAAATACAATCCTCGTTGGAAATTATTGCTGACCTTTTTGTAGTGAAAAGGAAGTTGACCTGGAATTGGCCACATCTATTTTGGCTGCGAAGCTTGAGGTGCTTGAAATGCTGGAGGTACAAGGACTTGTTGCTGACAGAAGAGGTCCGCAATGCTCAGGTGTACAACGCTGACGAGATAGTTTATGTTTCGTGCGTGAGTGATGAAAAAATAAGGCTCTTTGAAGGATTGATAAATGTTTGGTGAACATGAGAGTATTTCTGGAGAAGAGTAAGCACCAAAATTTCCTATTATGGTACCTGCTTTGAATGATATGTCTGGCATCGGCAAGTTGAGAATGGTGTACAACAAAGTAAAATCACACTTAGGTAGCCTGCAACCTCTGGCAGTTGCGATTGTTAGGTATTTGATGGCAGTTTTTTTAACTGCCTCCCCGAAGAAATGAGACATACAATTAGCCGTCAGTTGCATCCGAAGGACGAAATGTGGCGGTACGATTACTTGCTTCAAATTTAAAATTGAAGCTCAATAGAGAGCTGGACATGTGCCAGGTGAAGAGATCATTCGCTCCTGCTGTGTTTGAGGATGCGAAAGACACGTCTTGTGTATTTTGCGAAGACAAACATCGTTCAAACTCAAATAGAGTGTTAACCGATGTGATGATGGTCGAGCAATTTGGAAAAAGGATAGTAAAAGTTTTACAGCCTGAAAAGCGAGAATTACAACATGTCAGTGTGGGTCACACCGTTATACCACTCTGCGCAGCCACGTTAATAGAAACCCTGAGACCAGGAAGCATACGTTTTAGGTCACTAGTAATTCTGCGGTTGGTGCCAGCAATACTCAGCACCTGAATGGCAATAGTTCATACTGTTCTTCTAAGAAGCCATAGCTCAAGTTTCTAGTCTTCATTATCATCAACGAGTTTTTGATGTGAAGTTACCGTTGAATACTGGAAATCGACGCTCCTATATAACTGATAAGTTAAGGGAGAAGTTGAAGCATAGGTTCTGCGTTATAAGCTTGTTTGGTGCCCATGAAGCACAACCACGCTTGTGTACTTACAAAGCTAAGTGCTTGATTAGTGCTAAACAAGCTCGCATCACATTCCTTTCTACTTTTCCTTCCCCTAGTAGCAAGGCAATTGAAATTGTGAAAGAGGCACACCCTCACCTTAGCACACATGAATTAGCTACAGTTGGGGTCCTGGATGTTTAGATTTAATTGACATTTATTTAGGAAGGGACAATTATTTGACTTTTATCTTAGATCAGACGGTTTGAAATGAAGCTGCTGTAGGCTAGAATGAATTTTTGTTTAATTCGGATGCGGATGTGAAGGCCAAATGGATATGGGGCTTCGACAGAGTATCGAGGACACCATTCAACATAGAACAGCTCACAGCTGTGAGAAATGATCAATTAATATCCGCCTGAATCTTTAGGGCTCTAGTTAGCACAGCTGGTTACGCGGCTAACTTGTTACCTATGGGTTCCAGGTTCAAGCCTCACTCCGGCTGCTTAGGGCAAAATCTCTAAAGATTGAGACATGTAGGGATTCGGTAATGTTTCAACAGCATGACGTGGAGAGCAGAGCAGCAACCGACTTCAGCAATAATGGGTCTTGTCTCATCCACTTCATGAGAATCAGATCCATGTGGATGACTCAATATTAACCATGCTGATTCTTTTTCATCTGAATGAAGAACTGTTTCTGATGTGAATAACTCAATATTAACCATGCTGATTCTTTTTCATCTGAATGAAGAACTGTTTCTCATGTGGATGACTCAATATTAACCATGTCGATTCTTTTTCATCTGAATAAAGAACTGTTTCTGATGTGTATGGCTCAATATTAACCATGTCGATTCTTTTTCATCTGAATGAAGAACTGTTTCTCATGTGGATGACTCAACATTAACCATGTCAATTCTTTTTCATCTGTATAAAGAACTGTTTCTGATGTGGATGACTCAATATTGACCATGCTGATTCTTTTTCATCTGAATGAAGACCTGTTTCTGATGTGGATGACTCAATATTAACCATGCTGATTCTTTTTCATCTGAATGAAGAACTGTTTCTGATGTGGATGACTCAATATTAACCATGTCGATTCTTTTTCATCTGAATGAAGAACTGTTTCTCATGTGGATGACTCAATATTAACCATGTCGATTCTTTTTCATCTGAATGAAGAACTGTTTCTGATGTGGATGACTCAATATTAACCATGTCGATTCTTTTTCATCTGAATAAAGAACTGTTTCTGATGTGGATGGCTCAATATTAACCATGCTGATTCTTTTTTATCTGAATGAAGAACTGTTTCTGATGTGGATGACTCAATATTAACCATGTTGATTCTTCTTCATCTGAATGAAGAACGGTTTCTGATGTGGATGACTCAATATTAACCATGTTGATTCTTCTTCATCTGAATGAAGAACTGTTTCTGATGTTGGCTGACCTTGGGAGTGATGCTCTTAAAACTTTACTAGAGCGTGTGTGTTTCATTAAAGTAAGGTATAAAGTGAGACTGCCATGGTGTGTTAACCATGACCTCATTGCAGATAATTGTGAGGATTCTTGGCGCAGGTTATCATCTCTGCTCGAGTCTCTGAAAGAAAAGATTTGGATCTATTGTTTGAATACGATCGGTTTATGTCTGACTGACTCATTCTGTAGCACACTGCGATTCACTTGCTCTTAGTCTGTTACGTTTCTCAGTATTTCGGCGTTTGGTATTTATGCTATAATGAGTACCTTAATGCCACAGATGACTTCACATAATCAATTATGCATGACTTTACGCAATGATTCAATACAAACTGATGTTTATCACGAGGTTGCTATAGGAACGCCTGATGCAAACGGGCAAATAATTAACAAATTTTGTTAATTTCAACAACGGAGGATTGCGCCAAAGTATGCATACTCTGAAAGAACTTGATTCGAGCAGAGTCTGTGAGCAGGCCTATGCATACCAAGCAATTTTACCTTCTTTTGCGTCAGACATTTATCTCTGCTAAGGTCCCTTCATGTGGGAATGTGTTCTTGGCTTTCTTTCTTTCATTTTTAGTCTCGCCGCCTGAATGTGGATAATCATGCCCTTAATTGAAAATGACGCTGTGCAATGTGTCAATAAGCAGTTGTCTATTCTCCAATTACCCATATATAGCTTGCATCCAAATTTAAGTCAAACGCTTTGCTAGAACTTCATATTTGAGTGTTTCGTACAGGAACCACAGGAGAATTTTAGTTGCACCTCCCACAAAAATTCCATAATTACTGTTATCATGGTCACACAATCCTAAAATCTTCAGAGCATCTTGATTGCGGCTAAATTGCGTTAACACTGATATAAATTTAGCGTTCGCTCCGTTTCTTCTATTTCAGTGCCGATGAATTTTGGCCATGCTTCAATACTTCATATAGGAGTGATGGGATTGCGACAGTCTCTACCAGCTTAAGTCATGCTTGTGCAGCCATTGTTCCACACTTATTTGTTGATCCCATTGCTATGATTGATCATGTAATTGGTGGCACCTTCTGTTTCATATGTTTGATATGCTTTTCAGGTGTGCCTGTCTCGTGCAGCCATACTCCAAAGTAATTGCATGCTTTAGTTTGTTGCACTCTTCCTTTTGTTAAAGCTCGTGTTATTGGTGGTGGGTCGTCCCTGGTACCTTAAATGCATATATACGCTGTTTTGCTGTTTTATTAGGTGCCACGTTGAGTCAGAACTTTTTCACCTGTTCCATATACTTCCAACGCCTCTCTGCTTCCTGTGCCGCTTATGTCATCTATAAAGACGAGTGCTTGGATTGCTATGTCTGGTTAGGCTTGTGCACCGACTGTATTCACTCTATCAATGGTTGCAAAACATAGGTCAGGGCCTTTTACGGTCCCCTTTCTGATAGTGTCTTTGAAGTACAGGGGGTTGCGTTTAACCAACGGTTGTTTAAATACATGCAACAGCTTTCTCCTTCATCTGCAGTATCATAGCTGCATCGGCAGGCGCCTTATCACTCTCCCACATTTCCTCGGCACTGTCCTGCCGCCATAGAAGAATATGTTCCTTGGCTTGGCCAGATATTTTTTTCTTTCCACTATCGCCATCACTGTGAACAGGTGGTCAACCGGGCTTCTCTTCCTACTGGTCCAAGTTTCTCAGGGAATTCAATATCGATTCCTGCACTCTCTGCCTTTTATAACTGTACTCATATCTCTTTGATCTTCATATGTACGTTTTGTCTGAACAAGAATCAAACTGACCCTGACATCTTTAAACAAGTCTACACAAGCACATTCAAAATGCTTTGATGCACTGACGTCAAATGAATCAACATATACATACAAATGCCAACACCATCAGTGATTGCAAGGTCTTTCGAATAGAACAGCATCAGACGTGTATCAGAGTACAATCCTATAATCATTGCCAAAATTTTGCTGAAGATATTTCCGCAATGATTGTAGCCTGGTCAGTATAGCATTTAAGCCTTGTCATTATTGCACTTAGTCATTGTCAGTTTTTATAACCAAATATCGCTTTTATACTTTGCCGCAAAACTGCTTGCTTTTGATCATGCAAACGTGCGTATATGCCAACCCTATTACCTATACGTAATTGTGCTCACTCGTGACAGATATTTTTCTTCATAAGCTGCAACTCAATAACTCTATTGATATTGGAAAGGGAACTGTTTGGGCCCCTACCAACGCATGGGGTAATTTTTATCCTGAGTATAAGGATCGCTCAGAAATCAACCTAGTCTGCGACAAAGACATTGCTCTGTTTGGCTTACTACCATGCATAATGCAAGAATGTAAATTTCGAAAAAAGTTCCGTTCGGTAGACCAACACCTACACACTACTGCCATCAAAGGAGACAAAAAGGAAAAATCCGTGGTAAGACAGCCTGGCAACAAGCGCGAAAGCCTATGGTCGCTCATTTGTAGCGGAATTCAATTACCATAAATAATTTAAAATTTAAAGATTACATTTTGTTTTATTTTTAGTAGACCTTAAATTTAATAATAGACTGCTTAAATTTAACGTTATTTCATTCAAATTTAAAAATTGTTCCAAATTAAAGAGCGTGTACGTAGGAGTTCAGATCTGATCCTCAAATCAATCAATACACCTTCTCACAGTCACGTTATTGGATCGACTGAGCTTGAAATTAACCTTGCCAGTAACCTGCGAATGGCAGTTGCACTGAACCGACGGAGGTAAATAAATCGTTAGCAGCACTAAATGTTAGAGTAATTAACATTTCGCTGCCTCGAAATAGCACTTACGTTTATTGAAAGACCTCCTTTTTGTCCAATAATGACACTTACAACGATTCGTTACAGTACACTAAAGACGCGCTTCATTCTTTAACGGTTTGTTTACCTCCGAAGAGGACAAAGTCCACGGGTAGGATTGAAACAGTGAAAAGGTATATCCACCGCAAATTCATTCTATATCACGTGACACATAGTGTGGGAATCTTCCACAGGGCGACCATCCGACGACTAAAGAACCAACGGTATTTAAAAGCTTATTAATATCGCTGGAAGAACCGATGCAGTTCGTAGATAGCAACGATTCTGGTGGTTATTTCTAACCTGCAGATCTCAAGTCATCTAATACTGGTGTTGTATATTGATATCGTGGAGGAAAGTGGTTTTGGTTACGTCATTTGGTATACATATGATTGGTCTAGCGGTATGGGGGCATGGGACGAGACTTATATATATATAGAACCACGTGAATTAAAGTGAAGGAATTTTGGAGTCGTCGTCGTAGGTGGGGAGGTCATGGTATTCCTCCCCATAGATAGACATGCTGTTTGAGAAGTCATATATACGCTAGAGAAGGATATATTGAAAGAGTATCAGATCAAGACGTTCTTCACTTATTGAATATATCCGTATTCTTTATGAGTTGATCGGAATATGCGCTTCAACGTCAGACTAATACCGAGTCGGTATAGAAATGATGAAGACGATAATAAAATACTGGAGCTGTCTTCTCTTTAAACTCCTTCCAAGCACGGGATTAGCTGTTTCCAGCTACTCATAGTTTGCATTATTTCGTCGACTTTTGGAGATGATGTTGCAGAGAAAAATCAGTTTCCATCAAAAAACGTTGTCATGGAGGCTAAGCACACTGTCCGTGCGACTGGTTGAGTGTTTTCAGATTTATGGCACGCTCGAAAGCACACTTCCTTTAATTGCAGCAAAAATAAAGAGTGCTTTGGCACTACTTTTGCGCTTGGGAAAGTGGAGCTTACCAATCTTGAATGTTCGGTTTTTAATTTCTCTGAAACAACAAGCGATTGAAGTTTAATTAATGGTGATGTATGGTTGACTCGTGTTCAATTTCATTTGCTGTAAATTATTTCTCACCGAAGTCTACCATAATTGTCATGCTAGCAAACTCAGCGTGCTGTATGTACAGTGTACAAGATATACTTTATTCTTTTGGTATGGGGGAACTGTAGAAAATGTAGATTTCTATCAAATCAGCAATGATTAGTGGGTTCAAGTGGTCTTATTGAAAGCGTCCAATCAAATTAGTAGCTGCATGGCTTCTGTGATTTTTCATCATAGACACCACATAACTGCAAGTCAGAAAAATATCTATGTGCTCTAGAGAGCTGTCATGTAAACACACTGTGTTGATGCATGGATGTGGTCAGGGCTTTTACCCGAATTTGAAAAGCCAGCATGGCATTAAGTGACAACTATTTCTAGTATAGCGAGGAACTTTTCCTATATATCCTAAACCTAAATTTGCTTAAATATGCTAATAATTGTTACACTACCACAACAACCAGTCCAGCAAAACTACTGAGCACTTTATCAATTCTTTGTCCTGTAAGTAAATTAGTTTTGCTGAAGTCGATTTAGGGGTCGATTACATGGAGAAATTCAGCCCGGGCTGAAAATCCAGCCCGTCTTGCCGGGCTGAATTTCTAGCCCGCATGTCTGGTCAAACCCCAGTACCTTGACCATTCGTATTACATGAAGCACCATTTCACC
>JAOBRC010378570.1:0-12581 GCA_027575255.1 Scolionema suvaense
GCCTCGTGGACCAGTCCATTTTAGGGCTGTTTACGTGGAAATTTTATGGAAACAAGGAAAGACATAAGAAAACGGAGGTGAGAATTTGGCTTAGTTATGTGTTACTTTCAATTTCCCTTAGTATTGAAATAGACCGAACTTCTCCTTTAACTTTATATCATTACAAACTTAGAAGAGGCTTTCTACAGTCCATGCGAATCTGCCTCAGTGCATGTAAACCAGCGGAATACTAGAAGAACAATCTCACTGGTATTTAAAAGTTCATAGAACGTCGTTTCTGTGAATGGCTCAAAGCTGCGATATGCCTAGCTTATTGATCAAAGGCTAAGAAGCATGCTTGTTTTATTCTTACGATTTCACTGAACATGAGCCTCAATATGCTTGTAAGTGCTATTTGTATTAATAGAAGATGTATTCGTTAAAAGTGATGCCTGTTGCAATGTTTATATACTTGCAATGGTTCAGATATTAAATGTACGTTTTGCATGTATCATCGCATGTATTTGACCCAGCATTCAACTGATCAGCTACACTTAGCAAAAAAACCCTTTTTCAAAAGAGAAAGTCAGGTCATAAGCTGCACCATTAGATATGCTGCCTTTCATTTTCCCCAATGTATCTTATCTGCAGAATACATCAAGCATTTTTGTAGAGTTTGTAGCCTGTTGATTATTGTAGTTTATGATCAGCAGAATGATATTTACTCTGTAGAATGTTCCTTGCATTCCACACCCCAGAGCAGTTGAAGAGAAGGGTATAAAGTTTATCCTACAACAACTACAGGGTATGAAAAAGCACTTCAATGATACGAAGCCGAATTCTGAATGGCGTATGCTTTTTTCCCCAGATATTAAGCAAGCTGTCATTATTTGAAGCAACTGGTTAACGCATGTATAAGCGGCAGCTGTATGAAAATAAGAAAAATCAATGAATAAGCCGCAGTTTATGCGCTGGCAAATACTGTAATGTTTTTACTGGTCATATGTGTCCGAAAATTACACTGATGGAAAAGTTTTGTATTCAAAAATTTGGGGATCGCACGTAAAAAGTTTCTAAAAGTGTCAAAGTTTTATTTTTTGTAATGTGGTCTTGTGTATCTTTTCTCTTTGGGTTCAATTTCAGGACGATATAATTTGGGTGCATGTTGAGGCTGCTTTCTGGTTTTAAGGACTTCAAGCTGTCTACAAATGTATTATAAGAGTTTAAGACTGCAACCGATAAGAAACACAGCCATCTATTTTGGCTAAAACCATGAACTGTTGAGTGTGTGCCTCAATTCTCTTTGTTTTATTCTTGGAAGGTGGAAAGTTTTCATTAATAGCCTCTGTCAATAGGTAACTCTGAAATGCCAGAATATCTGTTATGACTAAGGAGATGACACTCTGGCAAGGTGGATTTTTTAGCTGTGTCCTCTTTTTAACAGAGAATTATTTGTTGATAGACCTACTCCTGACGAGCAATGCCTATTTCATGACAATTAGCTCCTCCCTGAATTATGCTGGGGAGCTTTATCAGTTCATGGTGTTTTTGAATAGGAAGTCGATCATATTAACTGTATATTCTATTGTTTCATATTTGGGCTGTTTGATTATCTAGTAGCCTGCTCACGGCCTCTTCTCGAATCATGTTTTGACAGAATCTGCTCACTTTATCAGTGAATCTCCATTTTTGGCATTAACTAACTTTGTTGATTATTTGCGCTTGCGTCAGATGTTCCTATAGCAACCTCGTGATTAGCACTAGCTTATATTGAATCTGTGTGTAGCACTATGAATAATAATTGATTACATTGAAGGATTGATGATGTTGATGTACTCATTATGGAATAATTACCAACGCAACATGCTGCGAAATGCAACAGACCATGCAAGCAAGGGAAGCGCAGTACAGTTGGTTTGTGGAACAGCCAATGATTTGGCAAGAGGATGTATAAAAAAAAATTTCAAAAAATTGTCTGAAATTTCATGTAATTTGTCCAAAAATTGACCAATGATTGCCATCCAAAAATGTTGTCTGTTGAATTACCGATTCAATATGTCTTCCTGGAATTTATCAGAAAATGTGGATCTGTCGCATCTTTTTTTTGGTATAATTTGCCGCAATTAAGTGTCTGGGAGTGCTTTATAGTAGTGCAATTATTGTTCAGTGTTTTTTATTTATTATTGTTTTATAGAATCTTCCATGTGTGGACATTGACACATCTGAACCTTCTACTATTACAGATAGTAGTGTTAGCTCTGGAAGCGATCAGAAGGTATGTGCATCCTATTTCTGTTGGGTTTTTAGTAAACCCGTGTGTTAGTGACCGGTTTATGTGCGTATTTCATATGATGGTATTGTTTCCCTTCTGTGGACTTCCCATTTAGCGGAATAGTCATTTGAAATGATGCATGTCTGTCTTTCTGTCTACATCCCTCCGTCTGTCAGTCCATCATCCACTGAATCGATTTTCTGAATTGTTGTCATCATGTTGGAAATGTGCAATTGAAAGAAGTTGTGACCCTGGACTGCTCATTTGCATGGGAGTTTTAGTGGGGCATAGGTCAAACTGTCTGAAAATGGCCAGATTTAGTGTCTAGTGACATTACTTTTTTCTAATTTTTGGTATGAAGTTACTGTGTGATAGTGTATTTTGCTTGATATCAAGGTTGAATATATGAGTTGGTTGATCGAATTGTATTGTGAAGTGTTGGCTGCCATTTTTACGCCATTCCTTCTTTTCAATGACTTTCCTGCTGCTCAAGAACTTCGATTTGGGATGAATCCTCAGTGAAATAACTGCTACAGCTAGGTTAAGTGGACATCAGTTCAATGAATGATACATGCCTGCTTAGTTCAAAACTGTCTTATGTCCAAATTCACTTTCTGAGATAATTGCTTGGTTAGTATTGAATGTCCAGGGTTGGGTGCGAACAATTTGATCTATTTGGTACATGACGATATCCAATTGATAGTATTTGGTATATGACTTGTTTTGCGCACTAATGCTCGTGACTCATTAAAAACTTGGTATTGCTTGGCTAGTTTTGGTTTGACCTATTTTTCTCCAGCGTCCAATGAGAAATTATACACCAACAAGACATGATGTGTAAATGTCAGTTAAAAATGCAGACAATAACATAGTATCAACTCTGAGAGAACGTCGGCACTGGCAAAACTACGAACTCAGTAACTTTTGTACTTAGTCTCTTCACTGACTCTGGCAGAGTGCGAACATCAAGTCATTACTCTGTTGTCATCATAACGAGGCCTTTGTAGTGCTCTGTTACATACTATCCGCTAATAAGGTGATACTGGCTTTTGTCTTCAACGAAGCTTACTGAACACCTTTAGATTTTTTTACAGAAACCTCTGTCATTGCTCCTGGTGAAACCAACAGCAGTTCAAGTAGCATAAAACTATCAGGGATCAAGCAGTCTTGATCTAGGGAGTCTGTAATTCTGACAGATTTGAAGTGTGCGATCTTTCATTCCCATCTCAAGTACCTATTTCTAATGCCTATGATGAGCCACTTCAGAGTCCTAGATTGGATTTTTGGAAAAAATGTTTTCACAAAATGGACTTATCACAGTCTTAATCTAAATATGGAATATGTCTGCTCATTATGCTGCAGTTTCAAGATGCTCGGTTGAAAATGAGTATATCAAGGAATGCTAGCTTTAAAAAAAAAAGACATGGATGAGATACAAGGACCTATATTGGCCCTATTTTTGGGCTGCTCTAATTAAATATGGCCCTTTTAACACGGCCGTTGTTCTACCTTTTCAGTGTGAAATCCAGGTCAAATGCTTATATCAGAGCCTCAAATTGCGGCCCTTAATACGCCGATAGCATTATGCCCGCAAGCTATGTTCCTGAAACGGCAGCAGTGTTACTAATTTATTATGGGCATTCCAAACCACCAATAGGATTTGGGGTCGTTGGACTGTAGCACGAGCATGTGTCTCATTGCTTTTGCTGGCCGATGCTATTTATGGCCCATTTTAGTCCATTTTGATGAAAAATTGGCTGAAAAAGGCAGTAATACCCTAGTAATTCATGGTTTCTGATCATTAATATGTTCTAAGCCAGTAGAAGTCATTTGAGGAGACTGAGACCTAAAATTTGTGCCATCAGCAAAATTTTGCTAGTCAACCAAGGTCAGAAGTGTACAAACTTGATAGCGTCAGCAGGCACCCCCCACCCCCTCACCCCCTCTCAGGGTTAAGTGTAGATCCCTACTCTTCTATGAATAACAATTTGTACACTAAACAATTGCCTCTACTGTTAAAAACCTGTTGCACATAATTTGTGTCATTTTTCACTATTATTGTTAGTGTACAATGAGGCCTGAATGAAAACGCTCTCACCTTACCTTTTTTATCTTTTTGTAGAGCTGGAGGAAGAGTGCCTTGAAGTCACCCCCATCTGACTCCAGTGCGCCACTTGAGCAAGAATATGCGGGATTTGACAGTTTCATGGCTGTGCAAGATGTTCATTGCAAGAAGGTACTTTTACTTTCTTACTGGTCTTTCTATAGATAAGATTATAAGTTACCATGCAAAGTAAGTTGGAAGTATTGTTGATTCTAGCTAGGCGTTTCTTTCCAACTGTGATGAACGTTTTCATGTATGCCAGTGGATATTGTTTATTTTCACTGTTATTTCTAGTTTTGAGATGGGATATTGTTCAGTCCTTTTCTTAATGATTGTTGGGCCAGACCTCAGCCTCTCTTTCATGCGCTCACTTGCTCAGCCAGTTCATGTGCAGATCACAACCCAGGTTGTGCAGCTGGGTGACTGAGTCCGAAACAACAGATCTCACGCCCATGTTTACAGTGGTTAAATGGCACTGTGTGAAGCAGGTACATGCCAAACGAACCATATTCTGCTTGGAACCTATATATCATCTTTTGACATCAAGCCTTTGCTACCATCCATGAGAGAACTGGTAAATGTAAATCGCTTACCATCCATGAGAGAACTGGTAAATGTAAATTGCTACCATCCATGAGAGAACTGGTTAATGTAAATTGCTTACCATCCATGAGAGAATTGGTATATGTAAATCGCTGCATACAAGAGAATATTCATATGAACTGGATCGTTGAAAGTTTTGCTGTTGATTGTTTTGATTTTGGAGAGTCAGCCATGTTCGCTGTTAGTCCACTGATGATTTGATCCGACCCAACAGTCTTTCAAGCCATATGCTGCTTTGAAATGATATCCACATGGTGGTAGATCATCAAAGACATGAATGCTGCGTTTTAATTGAGGTAAAAAACTTAGAGCTTAACTCAGCCTAACATGGTTCTTCTTCAATATTACTTCAAAGTTCAATATTTTTTCACCAGTTCACTGGTTCTGAATTTTGCTTATCAGTCATCTTTGGCTTTCCTTGGTAACTGAACATTTGAAAGATTTGTTTGAATGTCATGAGCCACATTTATTACACCTCTCTTTGGGCTGACATAGTATTTTTTTTAAGTGAGCACCAGAGAAGTATGGAGTACACTTTTGATGTCAGCTACAGTCTAAGAAAAATAGGTGAAGTGTGTGATTGCAACAGGCCAGTTAACTTTATCATATAATAGCATATCAAAGCTTGACTATGTGATTATGAAGATGGGGTCTCGATATATCGAATTGTTGTATTCGTTCGTAAATTAAAACTGTTTGCTATAGTCTTAAAAGCCAGAGCCTCATTGGTATTGAAGAAGATGAAGTGCTGATCTCAAGAAAACTCTGTAAGTAGATACAAGTTATAACTAAAATAGGTTACGCCCCTTAAAACTGGATCTTTTCTCAAAAAAAACAATTGTCTTCCCTATATGCACTTGCCATCTTTAGACTGTTAGGCAGTTGTGCTTATTGTATTTATTGAAAGTTTCATGACCATTACTTGATTAGGATGATGAAAGCGATGACGAATCTACTGTTAAGCATGAAAACTCAGAAGAATTCCATGTTTCTATCGCTGGTGAAGACAACACTCCTATTCCGAAAGAAACAGCAGGTCCTGCATTTCCTCCACAGCATGTACCTGATGTGTCACATCCATCGATACCAACCAAAGACCTTTGGTCTATCCAAGATCAAGTGGAAGAGTGGTAAGAAGGATTAGATTTTTTCTTGTGCTCGATTTTATTTGATTGCGCAGGCTGTTGTCTCCGAGAATTCTAAAAATGGAAGTATTGAGAATTATGTATTAATTTGTGGTTTTAATATATCAGTTAGGCATATTAACCACCTTTGTTATTTGTGTTCTCGTCGTTAGACAGATAGTTCATAATTTCAAGGCCTGACTTTAACCTAAAAAGAAGTTGCCTGCAAACACTGTTTGAAGTAATAGAAGTATATAGATGTTGCGGTAGAGGGCAGAATCTCCTTTTCATTGACATTTTGTGGTATATTTCTGCAGTTTCCTCCAGATGTGAAAACCTTTATTCTGGTCAACGATGAGCTTAGCCCCTTAGTCTTAAGAGTTCACATTTAGAGACACTTAGAAGGTGTTCACACTGGAAAGCGATGTGTGATTAGGGGGATTCCGACGTGCTTTACACAAAGTACGGTGTCAGCGAGATGAGAGAGATCCTATCAGATCAGAATTCCACTTGTGCTGTTTGTGCACGATGCTCTCAATCGGTATATCGTCAGCCCACCTGCTCATGTTGAGCCCGTTGTAAATTTTATGATTGATGCGTTTCCACATTCCATTGTTTCTGGCAGTAAAGCAAGCGTGCTATAATTTAAAGGCAGGTCGATGGCACTCTTTAAATTATAGCAAATGCGAGTAATTTCTTGCTCTGCGCACGAATGAACATAGCCTGCCACTTCGGTCTTCTGCTTTGTTGCCATGCAATGCTTATCTAAAGACGAATCTTTCATGCTTTAGAGTCCAGTGTGACCACCCTATTAATCTTTGGTTATTTGGTATAGTGAAACCTTTAATGCGGCTTCCGCACTCACTATAAATCAGATTGTTGTAGAATTGGTGTCTTTGTTTACTGCATATTTGTTGACTTTCAGTACGTGTATATTGTAGTTTTAGTTATGTGGTATGAATACTGCATTACCAGGTTTCTCTGTAACTCTCTAACCCAGGGTGGCTCAAGAACTTTTGGCTCGCTTAGTCAGTCAAATGGATCAACATGCAGCTGACCCTGCTACTCGTGTGTGCAACGTCAGTTCCCAATCTGCCAGTTCTGATGAAGATTACAGTGATTGGATTGGTGAGAAATTTGCTTTTCTGCCATCAGTCAATTGTCTTTTCTTTTCTGCTAGTATCTGTGAGTTTAGGGTTGTATGTGTAAGATCCTACATTTTTTCTTCCCTTGGGGATTAAGCCTACAAGTAATCATAAAGTTGCTGCTCACTAACATCTTCCTGAAGTCTTGGCCACGCGGGCCTTACTGTTTATCACCTATACTTTTAGTACCACAGGGGTACAAGAAGCACATAGGACAAGACACCCAACAACAATAACAATAACTAGCGTAACCACCAGAAGTATGAATGGGTAACAATTACGGCACTAATACACTTTCGTACCTCCCTCGCCTGACAGTGTTCAGTCGCTGGGCAGCATCAGTGGGAGTGTAGTGAGATCATCGGTCAAGCGGTCGTGTAACGAGCCGTATAAAAGGTGGGGGTACGAAAGTGTATTAGCGCCAACAATTACTTTGAAACCTGCATCTTTGGTTCAATTTTTGGTTACAGCTTGGCAAACCAGGCCGTCATTCATAAGCATTCTTGACTACCAGAATAGTACCTAGTTGCATGAATGGAGAGGAACAAAAGTCCCGGTAGATCTAGTAAACATTCACAATTGAATGTAACGTTAAAAATGTTTGAAACCCTCAGGTGCTTTGAAATTTGTCATACCTTGTGTTGATCTACAGAGCGACTTCTTGGTGCTGATGGTGTGCAACTTTTTATCAACGCTGGAATTCCTGTTGACCGTACCATGGTGGATGAGTTGACTCGTAGTGTTATCACTGAGATCTTGTTGACATTGTTTGGCCACCCACATCCTGCTGGAACACCCACCACAGCTGCTCAGGTATTTGCACATCTCATAGCTGCTCCCATCTTTTTTGCTGTTTTATCAAAGATTTTCTTCCTTTCAAGTTTGGTTATTTCAATGGCACTCACCTCTTGAGTAAGAAAGGCTATTTCCTTACTTGCAGACAGTTTTGACCTAAATCGCGAAAAAAAATCCCGCAAAAATTCCTTTATTTTTTAATATATTACTGAAATGTTCATGACTGTTCTGTAAGTTTTAGTGCAAAGACAGTAGCTAGTAGTTATCATCTGGACGATTATGTTATAGTTGGGAAACCTTCAGTCAGCTTGGGCATGGCCATGTAGAAACTTCCCTTTTTTAGGGTTTGTGGAAATAGGATCTATTCATTATTTTTTTGTAATTGTTGGTGTGAAACTTAGCTATTGTAGCTGTTTTATGAACTATGTGTCATGACTAAAAAAACTCGTTCGCCCTTTTTGTGTCAAATATGGCCGTTTTTAGGGTTTTCCAAACATTATTTCAAAATGTTTTCATGAATCTTCTGAAGTTTGGTTTGAGACTGGACAGCAGTATGTATCACATTGACCATGTTTTTGACGAAGAAATTTTCGTGAATCGATTGTTTTATATCAGTTTCACAGAAGAATTTTTTGCAAATTTTTGCGGCAGAAATTTGTATTAATTCACTTATACAAAGAATATATAATTAATCATCAATTTTCGCAAATCGCCTCTTTGTGATTGATTTTCCAGAAGAACTTTTTGCGAATCGAATGTTTTATATTAATTTCGCGGAAGAACTTTCTTCCCTTAACTGTATTCAGCCTGGGGGTATTTCAATACTTTGCACAGCCGGGAGGGAGAGGGTGGATGATCATGCCACCATGCCATCTCCTATGGGGCAATACCCCCCGAACAATAAATTTTTGACTGCGAATTTCTGGTGGATAACGAAATTCAGTCGCGGACGGCAAAATGCTTGTATTGCTAGATTGGTATAGATTGGTTAATGAAGCAGATGATGCAGAAAAAAAAATATTTACAAGCAGATTGAGGGATGTAACACCTTTATTCTCATAAATTGGCGGAATTAACTGTTTTTAACCAGCTTATCAGGTTATGCTCCTTTAATGGTTAACATAACATGCCTTTTTGACTACCCCCCCCCCTCCCCCCTTGGAAAACCAACTATAGCTATGGTCTTGAAATTTGGATCGCTTATTCTTGCCCATAAACGAGGGAACATTCCTAAATTTTGGTCCCACTGGTAGTCTGGTGTGCAAATTATACGCGTTTGAAATTTGTGGACCGCAATACGGTTTTCCATAGGAACCAATTATGAAAAATTTTAATTTGGCGGAAAACGCTTGGCAATGGGAATTTATGATAGAAAGTGATGTATTAAGGCTGGAAACGTTGCATTTCGGTGGCACCGCAAGCAAGAAAACATTATATCTTCCAAAATTTGGATTTTTATAAGTCCCGAAATATGGAAAAAAGTTGGACTTTATCCCCGTATTTTGAACCCCCTGCTGCATGAATTTTTTTTTAAATTAGATGTTTTCTGAAAGAGCTCATCGAAAGCTATCATTTAAGCCCCAAATCGTTGAAAACGGTTGAACAGGCGTGAAATAAGAGACAAAAAAACGAAAATTTGACAAAAGATGACTTTGCCCCCTGTCAGAAAATGGTCACGTGACACCCCTCTGTTATAGGTATGACGACGAACTTTGCACCAAAAGATGTGCAAGTAAACTCTGTTTAGACTTGCAAAAATTTGCCGCAACAGCTTCAGCCGTTTTTTTTATTAAAAAATTTTTTGACTACACCCCCCCCCCCCCTGTTATGTTAACAGTTAATTGTCATATGGGGGCAAGATCTTGTTGGTCCTGGGCATGGCTATGTTTTAGCCCAAATTTTTAATTATAATGGTGTTTTGGTTTGAACAGAATTAGTCGTACAATTTGCCACCATTAGCGCTTCTTTGTTCCTTTGCAGCGTTTGACATAATGATTCATTACTGCATATGTGGGTGTCCCCTAATTCTGCGACTTATTTACTTCTTCTCAGGTTCCCCATGAGGAGTCTGATATTTCAGTCATTTCCACACCAAAACAAACCCCTGACTCCACAACGGCACGTGAACCCCCATCACCTCTGGTTGCCACACCCCCAGCATCATTGACTGATCTTACAGAACAGAGTGTGGAAGAAGCAGCCTCTAATGCACATGAGCGAACGCAAGGTAAAGGTGAAGTTTTGTTTCTTTATACATCAGTTCTCTTGTGCTCATTTTTCAGGGACTTAATCTGTAGTGTAATCAAACTTTACTGTTGTATTTTTGAGCAGGTTTTCCTTTAACCCTATATGAGTTGGTCTTTTTTAAGAAAGCTATGGTTGGGAGGTCAATGTGACCCAAACCCGCCCCCCCTCTCTCTCTCGAAATTGTTCAATTCTCATACTAGTAGGTTGAATTTTCTCAGGCATATAAAAGAATGTTTAAACTTGATGTTGGCACGAAAGTTATATTGGTGACACCATATTATGCCTACATCAGTAGTTTTTGTGAAGATCACCTCATCATTTTGGTGAGTTTTGGTAATGCTGGATGTTGTCTATTTTCTTCTGTTCAAAGATTTTCCTTGGTCTGCGGAAGGTTAATCCTGATGCACATACGTTGTGCATAACAACATTATTGCTGAAAATTGCAAATTTTTATTGTTAAATTTTGCTGACATCATCAGTTTTACAAGTTCCAAAACGAGTTCTTATCAGTTCTCTTTCCTTGATGATGACGTCAACTGACCTTCGTTAGAGCTTTTTTAATGCCAAAATGTTTCTGGATAATATTTAGGAAAAGCCACTATTGTTTATCTTCAACGGATTTGTCATTTAGAAGGAACCGTTATGGGGTTGATCTGAAAAAGGTCAAGCTCAACTTAGATAAAGATGTGGATATAAGAATGCTGTTTGATAAATGTTTATTTGTTTGTGATATGGAATAAAGTTTTAGTTTGCATGTAGCAGGAATCAACATTTTCATCAAAATTGTGGGCATATCCCCAGAAACAGGAGCCCTTTACTCGGCAAGTCACTAGTCTTGCAAAATATTTTGATGTTTAAATTTTAGCCCTAAACTGGCAGGGGGGTGGAGTATGCCTGCAAGCATGGTTTTCGTGTGGTAGCACGAAAAATATGGCAGCTACTTATACGCCCGAAACTGTGGCAATGTTGCTAACTTTCTATGGGCATCCAAAGCACCAGTAATAGTTTGGGTCATTGGACAGCCACGCGAGCAGGTGGCTCATTGTTTTTTTTTTTCACCGAGGTCATTTTTGGCCTATTTTACTGAGAAATTGACTAGAAAAGCTAGTAAAACCAAACTAATTCATGGTACACATTCATTTGATATGAGGGGTTGATTTGAGGAGAATGAGATCTAAAATTTGCATCATCAGTAAAATTTTGCTATTCAATCAAGGTCAGACGTGTACAGACTTGATGACTTCAGCAAATTTTTCTGAGGCAGCCTGACAACCTCACTCCCTGTTAAAACTTTAGAATGTAAGTTACTTTACCACAAAATACCTTGCTTTCTCTTTATTTGCATTTTTTGGCTTTTACAGGTCTAATCGGGCTGCAGGCATTGTAATTGCACAAAAACCTGAGTGGCTTAGGGTTAAGAGCATTCAAGAAATATGAAGATTTTTATGCAACTGTCAAGAAGCTATCAGAAAATTCACATGCTATAGGAATTGAGCCCCCCTTGCCCACCTTCCTTTTGGCTGGATAGGGACAATCCTACCTAGCCTGATCATATATGTATAGGCTGGGGGATACCTGGACTTGAGAGTCAACACTTGTTTTATTGACAACCGCAACCTTTATCCGCGTTTCCTCAAGCTGTAAGGGAGCGACTTTTTTCTCTAGTCATGTTGTTGATTCTGATTGTTCGACTGCATAATATAAGCAAGACTCGATCGAGTCAAGGGGATACCATAAAGGGGAACAATGCTCTATCATGTGTTAAAATTTAATTTTTGACCATTGTTCCCCTTTAAGGGGATATATTTTTGGGTGGATTTATTTTTGCAAGTCTAATTTTCAGGGCATTTTGCGTGGACTTATTTTTGCAAATCGGGGATTTACGGGGAAAATGCATGGAAGTAATTTAGCGAATGGGCATCAATGAAAGAAAAGGAGGAACTAATCGGCCTGTGCGTTGAGAGAAAGAAAGACCCCAAGCAAGTTGTTATTGATTAACGGTCAAAAGATTACTTGTGTTTTCTTTTGATCAGCATGACACGATTTTGATTATTATCCTGGATTTAATTACTCAAATTAACCTTATGGGAAGAAAATGTTTGCGGAAGAAATTTTTGCGATTTTGACCTTTTTTGCAAAACCTTCTTCTGCAAAACCTGCTAGTGGTCAGGCAGTGACAAAAATTTTCTTCCACAAAATTTTTACCTTGAGACAATGGCAAAAATTTATTCAAAAAAATTTAAAAGAAAAAAACATTAAAGTATCAACTAGTCCATTTGAAACTGTAAAACTTTGCCTTATGTCTTTCTTTG
>JAOBRC010378681.1:0-19879 GCA_027575255.1 Scolionema suvaense
TGGTTCATCTGCCATGAGGAACCAGACATGATGCATGGTTCATCTGCCATGAGGCCAACAAGGAGAGACATTCGTCATACTGCCGCCCTGAAGTTCCATCAGAATCAGCAAATTTTGAACGTCTCGATTTGTCCAGATGTTTGATGTGAGTATTGCATAACTTTGGTAAAGTTCAAATAATAACACACAGTCTATCAGCAGAATTCGGTTAGTCATAATACCTTTGAAAACTTTGCATTCATACATCATCAATGATGGCGAAGTTCACACGAATGATCACTGTAAATCGTACAGAGTTCGAAGCATTTTGGTTCGACCGTCTGGGTTTCCAGGCCACCCGTTCGGCATCTTCAGTTGAGCTTCCATCAAATCCCCTCCATTAGATCCTATGTTAGAACGATCTCCAGTATGTGAGCCATCCAGATATGTGACTGACCGGTTTCTTCTTCGCTAGTTCTATTTGATGGAACCGGCAATGATATTTCTCCTTCATTAATATGTTCAGAGTCATTTGCTTTTAGCTTATTTTCATGATCAAAAGATTTATCTGACACAGATAGGCTGGTGTAACCTTCAGATTGTATCGTACGCTTTCCCCCAATTCTAATAGATGCAAGCCCCTGAAACCTTTCACCCAAAGAAAGCCCCCTAGAATTATGTCCCAGATTCGACTTTTGCAAATTACCCCGTACGCATGCCTCTAGTGGGTATAGTTTTTGGATAGGCCCCTCAACAAGTACCCTTCCTCTGGTGCCACTATGTTTATCACCAACATGAATCCTGGCCCCTCTTACAAGTCCATTCTTTCAAACAATCAACTCACGAACTCTAGCTAATCGCCACAATGACCTGGGTATCTGGTCCCCTACAAGGACAGGATCTCCGACTTTGATATCCAGTACGTTATGCAATCGCGAACGATCAACCTGTTGCCGCAATTGCAAAAGGTACTCTTGCTAACACCACTAACAGAAGTGTCTCAGTAATCTTTGTCGATACTAACCTGGGGGCCAAGCTGTGAGGTTATCACTCTGCTCCGCTTCAATTAATTCAGCTCACTCGTTCAACACAGCTTGGACGAACCTCGCAGGAAAACTACAGTCGAACTATTCGAACATTTACCGGGATAATTAGTTCGCAGATTGTCCATTTCAACCAATCAAACGACTTCATATGGCAATAACGATTATGCGCACACGCATTATTAAACAATTGCTGCGAAGTCATTCTCTGATTGGATTAGCGCATGTAATGTTGGTAGTCTGTGCCAATCAGAATTCAGGGATTTTGACAGCTCTTTGACGCGTCCAGATTTGGATGCAGAAATTTCCTGTGAGGATCTTCCAAGCCCGGAATGAGTGGAGCAGCGCTGAGGACAGGAGTAAACAGCGTAGAGAGCGACAGGGTTGGCACCCAGGTTATGTCGATACACAACACATTTTCTCAAGTTCTGCTCCGAAACCTCATTTGTTCTGCCATACTCAGAATTGGCTGCCAGGAGCTTTCTTCCAAAATAAGATGATTCGGGGACAGAGGTTCAATCAAGGTATCCGTGTCTATATATGAGATAGGTCCATCATTCACCACACTCTCAGTTTCAATATATACTGTGGGGTAGAACCTCAGATCATTCCAACAAAGATTCAAATCTGAACACAAATTCATCATTGTCCTTGTCCCAAACCAAACCAAAGACCTGCTCATTTTCTCCACTAGCAGATTCGCAAGTAGCAGCAAAATACTCGGAGAATGTCATATCTTGGAACCTAGACCTCGTTTCAACATCACTTCGCTCTTCAAACACAGCAGCCAGTTCCTTAGAATTGCTGGCAAACTTACGCAAATTAAAGGCTCCCTGAGATCATATCCTGTGCCTCCCTGGCTAGTTTTACGGCATCTGGGACAGAATATGCTCCTGACGATAAATCATCTACATACATCCCATAGTTCTACTCTCGTACCACCTCCGTGTGTGTCCCTTCATATTTTTTCATGTGATGTTTTAATGTTGCCATCAAGTGAAAGGGGCTAGAAGTAACCCCGAAGACACACCTTATGAACCTGAGAACGGTTATCTCAGATTCAGGGTTGTGAATATCCTTCACCCAAAGTAATCTCAAATAATTGTGATCTTCCTCATTAATTAATTTCTACCTGAAGAAAAGCTTTCTCTATATCTGCAACAACTCCAACCTTCAGAAATCGAAACCTAGGCAGAACATCGACTAAGTGAGATAACATACAAGGAACTTCATGCAGTGTTTCAACTTATGATGAGCTAGCAGCATATACCACCCACAATTTAGTTGTTGCCTTGTCGGTTCTCACAACAGCATGATGCGGCATATATAATATATGCACTTCCTAGTGCTGGTGCATCTCCTTCCACTTCCTCCAAACCTCCCAGAGCAAGCTGCTCCCTCATGACACGATCATATTCTGCAAGAATACTGGGGTCCTTACTCAATCTCCTCAATAAAGATCTAAGTCGACTCAGACTTAATTCATAATTGTCAACAATCATTTCATGGTCAGTTCGCCAAGGCAAGGAGACCTCATACCTCTTACCACTGAACTTAATGGTTTCCTCAAAACGCTCAAAAACGTTTTCATTTTCTAGAAGTATGCCTATTGTTTCCGATGTCCACAGTTTCTCCGCACTGTCCTGCAGTTGGTCTGGGCAAACAGAATTGTAGATTAAAATTGCAAAAGACTCACTCAAAGTACCAGGGCTACTGCACACTGGCCCAGACAAAACCACACTCACAGACACTGCCTGACTTTTTACAACCATGAACAATGTGACCTCCCTTCAAACAGATGAAACATCTACCCAGTTTTCTCAAATAAGAGCGTCGTGCATTTACGTCTGTCATCACGTCACACATACCTGATGAATGTTTACCTCGGCAAAATACGAATAGTCTATCATCTGTCACCGCGAAAAGTGCAGTGGCAGTTGAATTCACTCTGTTATCTGGTTTCCTTTGCCCTCCAGCCAATGCATAGCCTGCCCTTTCACGCACTTCTATCTTCCCCTTAAATACGTCTAAAAGTGTATCAAGCTCCCACACATCACCTTTTGGGTCAGGTTTCCAGCTAATGATCAGTCTCATTTCCTCAGGTAAGTGATTCAATATTACAGGAACAAGCAAACATCCATAACTCTCAGACTTGATGCCCTATGACTGCAGACTACACAAATGAGATTCAACTTGACCATAAACCATTTTAAGCCATTTAATATCACTCATCTCCATAACAGATGGAATCTTCATAAGAGAGTCCATATGAGCAGATACAAGCACACGCTTCTGCCCAAATCTATCGGCAAGCAGTTCAATTGCAACACTGTAGTTCTCTTTAGTGATGGAAAGACCAGAAATAGCACTAGATGCAGGCCCAACAAGCAAAGTTTTACAATAATTAAGCGTATCTTTTTCTGATAGATCGTCATGCTTTCGGATCACTGAATCGAAAGAATCCCTCCATGATTGATACCCCCGTAGGTCACCAATAAACTTTGCCAACTTCAATTTAGGCAATCTGACCTTCTCGTTTCCAGATGTACTGCTACCACTCCGACTACTCTCAATAGAAAGACGAGATCTATCAGAACCCTGATGCTTCGGCAAGGGAGTTTCGGACAAACATTTCTCAATTTTCCAAATTGCCTACATTGTCTCTTCAGAAAAATCCGTAGCCTCAACCATTTCCTGGATATAAGCTTCCACCTCCTGATCAAGGGGTAAATCCTGAATTTTACCAGCAAGTTCCCTGAGAATACCAAATTTCTTAGTAAGAATAGATTTTACCGAAACTAATTTCGGTTCCATGTCAGCAGAATAATTTTCTACCAAATCCATAGAGGACAGTATCTGAACACGAACATCATGCCTACGGCCACCCCTTTTCTTCCTCAAATTAGCCAAATTCGCCATTACAAATTTCTAACCAAATGTCTCCAATGATCACATACCACACTCCGTACCATTTAAAAACTGAACTTTCCGATTTAAAGCGACATAAAATCCGTCTCGCATGGACCAATTGTCATGAATTAGCGACAAATAGCAATAACACTGATTCTGTAGTCCTTATTGAGTGGCTTCCCACCCTACATCC
Organism: Scolionema suvaense; assembly: GCA_027575255.1. Classification (NCBI taxonomy): domain Eukaryota; kingdom Metazoa; phylum Cnidaria; class Hydrozoa; order Limnomedusae; family Olindiidae; genus Scolionema; species Scolionema suvaense. The sequence continues at coordinate 4,126 of JAOBRC010378681.1, forward strand.
AAACCAAGGAAACTTACATTACCAAATCTAAAACATGATCTAGAGAACTCCCCCTGAGATCCCAGCCTTTAAGACTAACAAAAGACAGAAAAGAGTTACAAACAAACTAAACAAAATTATTACGTCTGCTTCGCATTCATGGTCATTAGCAAGAGAGTAGGCAATAAAAAATCACAACAAATATTGAGCTCAATTTATAGCCTGGGACGAGCCACAGGCAAACAAGGAGAGACGTCCGTCACAACGGATAATATCCAGTCATGCATGTCAAGTTAAGTCATGTACGAGCAACAGAAATACACCTACCTTGCTGGTGAATTTGTGGAAAGATTATTCTTTTCACAATCAAAAATTAAGTCAATAACTTTCCAAAATGCTGGGAGAATGAATACGAAATAACACAGAAGTAGAATCGGCAATGCACGACAGTTGGATGAGGGTGAAGCAATCAATGGTTCTGAAAAATAAAAAAATATTGAGGACTTAATAATGCAGGAACACTAGTGAAGGCATACTGCACATCTACATCAGTTTTTATATTAAGGATGAGGCCATCAAGACAAGTCATGGCTATCTGCAACAGCGGGAATAGAGTTGGAAACTACTAAGGCTGTAGCGAGAACTAACTGTTTCCAATGCAAGAGTACAAAAATGCAGGCCTTTCCAAAGTGCTTGCATTCTCGTGAGCATGCACGCATCGTGCGTGTCAGCTGTCTGGACACGCACGAAACTTTTGTGCACACGAAATTCAAGCCAAGTGCCTGTGATATGAATAATTCAATGCTGCACTGCATGTGCCAGCAATTCTTTCATCTAAATGAATGTTCCACTATCATGACAGGTATTCGTTAGTGCCACCAACATTCGATTGTTCCACAAAAGCGTTGAGTTTGACTCTGAATATGGACTGTTGCTCGCTCAAGAGTTTTTTTTCCTTTCCGGTGGTTTGCACACAGGGGCCATGGCCTATGACTCTGTCTGTTGCTTTTCACAAGAAACCATGCAGAGTCTTCCCCAAAAGGGTGGATTTAGCTGCTGAGTATGAGTGGCACTGTGTCTAGTGCATCTACAACCCTTCACATAAACTTTGAGACTTTTTGCATTTTTCAGCTCTTTTTCTAAGCCATGGTTATCCAAATTTTGATCATAATTCCGAAATACTGATAAACTCAACATAATCAACTGATTTCATGGCTATAATGAGCTAGAGAGTATCAAACTAGCACAAATTCAGTGCCAAAAGTGTTCACCAGCTTGATTTTCTCCACGGCTAGATAATACCATTAGTCCTTTCCTTGTAGGTAGCAGTAAACGCCGTATTTTACCCGTGTCTCAATATATTTTGAGGACGGTAGTAGCTACTTCCAATAAATATGAAGCAAACAATGTTGAATGAAGAGTATAAGCCAAAAGAGCAATTGGAAGGTTGGTGCTCAGCAGATCTCTAATATAATCACAAGGGTTTCAAACGGCAGGTTGAACCATGAAAGAAACTTCATGCTCCATTTCTTGGATTATAGCTGACAATCTGAGGTGCACAATTGTGCACGCGACGCTAACAGGAGTGCACAAATTTTTTGTGCACGCAACTTTTCAATTTGGAAAGGCCTGAAAATGAACACTGCTTCAGATGTAAACCCTGAATACAATAACTCAACTGGAGTAAGCATAGCATGTCCACTATCTTTACAAATAACAGCACAAGAAATTCAGCCTGCAATATCCCCACTTTCTATCACATCAGCATCATGCAACTGACTAACAAGCTGTCTCACAAGATCAAACTAATCTTACTGAATACTATTTGTACAACTTACATTACAATACAAATCTCAATTAATAATTAGCTTTCAAAGGAATTAGCAATTTCCAGATGCTTTTGTTACCCCCCCCCCCCGACAATTTTATTAATTGTTGTCCACTAAACAGCAATAATAAACCAACTGTAAATCGTTGAGTATTCAAGCAATTCAATAGAAAGACGAAAACAAGAAATTCAAATATCTTCAGTTAATAACAGTAACTGGTGCTGTTTCAAAGCCATTTGTTATTAAAAGGGCACCTGTGCCCAATAACATTACTATGGTCGCACAAAAGGCTTTGCAAAGAAGCTGTGCCAGCTTCCGGGATAACCTTGATAAGTCTCTCTATTCGAATCCCGCAACAAGGCCAAAGAAGCCGCGCGATGACAACCAGAAAGAGAGACTTGTATACTCTGCCACCCATCGTTTTCAGCTCTTAAAGGGGAACAATGGTCAAAAATGATATTTTAATAGATGATAGAGCTCATTAAAACATGATGCGCAGTTTTTATTTCATGGCAAAGCTTGTGTAGTTCTAGAGATATTCAACCCCAAACGATGGCAAAGTCCAGCAGCTGCCATCTTGCCAATAATTATGCATGATGTCACTGGGGCACTATCCAAATTATCTAAACTTCGTTGCCAAGATACTCAGTATTGAATTGCTGTGAAGGACTGTCTCCTTCGTTTTCTTACAGAGCTATGTTATAAAATACCCGAGTAAAGTCTGTAGAGACAACGATGCCAGTTCGATAGAGTAATAAATATCTTTGAGAACTTTCTTTCCATACGGTTTATAATCTCAACACATCGTGCGGGATTTCAAAGACCCACAAAATTCATACTTCTAAATATGCCGACCATACTGGTCGAGCCCCAAACCGTTTATCCATCCTTGAAACACGTGCGTGCTCGCTTTATATTCTAGGGGACTGGTGTTGAGCGAGACACCACGGTTAGTAAGTGTTCGCTTTCACAACAGCTAGCTAATATGTTAAAGATCCACCTGAGAAAATAACGTTGGTATATGCGTTACTAAGGAAATGGTGACAATTAGCAACGTGCCTCGATGACATCATCAAAACTCAAGATGGTAGCTGCCAGACTTTGGGACTGAATATCTCCAGAACTACATAAGCTTTTACCGTGAAATAAAAACTACATGTCATGATTTAACGAGCCCTATGATCTGCTAAAATATCATTTTTGACCGTTGTTCCCCTTTAATATTGTCCCTATCGATGAGCCAGATTTCTGGGTTACTAAACTTAGCTCGAATTTAGCACGCAAAAACTGCTGTCAATCAAACTCAAAACTTTACTTAATAACGGGGCTTAGTAACGATGTGACTGCTAATAATTATTTACATACGCAAACTAAATAAATTAATCATCTGGCCATTTAAACCTGAGTGATCTCGCAAGAAAAGAACTGAATAGGCCTTTGTGTGGTACTACCATTAGGAGGGTTGGCTGGAATTGCCGGAGTGCACTAGTCTCCCTCTCTCTCTCTCTCTCTCTCTCTCTCTCTCTCTCTCTCTCTCGTTTTGCTTCTAGTCCGTCGGTGTCGGCGTAGAGTGCTAGATGTAAGTAGTGAGTAAGATTCAGACAGACTTTTCTAGTCTACTTCCGGGACTAACTGATACCACTTCTTGCTGTCACAGGGTTGAACTTGATCATGCAGATGGTGCCCTTACTCACACTTTTACACATGACAACGCCTCTATATGCCAGCTAACATGATTATAGCCTGTCAATGAATACTTTGGAAGGTGTGCTGCAATTGCTTGCCTTAACAGCTTTGGACATATATTTAAAGGAACACAATCTCATGCCTTTTTGCATAGCATAAATGAAGGTCCTGGTGTGTTCTGCATATGTGAGAAGTTTCAATGAAAATGGATAATTTGTTCAAGAGATATTCCAATCATAAGTTTTTAATTTCCGCATCACTTTTTCACTCGGTCACAGTGTCACGACTGACACTCGGTAGTAAGCAGGTAGTTAAGCTGGCCAATTCAATTACGCTACAATCACATTCAGCATTAATCTTCATTATCTATGCACGAGCACTGTGGGCGAGAAGACTCGTGTGAAGTTGTTTTACTGGATTTACGGTGAAATTATTTGCCGAAACAATACAATATGGCTTGATTTGTTACATCTATAAGGTACTGAATGTGATCGGCTGATAAAAAAATAGGCGGTTGTGTTCCTTTAAAGATAAACATGCCACATCCACTACTGAGCCATTGGGAAGAAGAGAAAAAGAATACCTTACTCCACTGTATTTATGACCTGCCATGCCCTTTATTACAATGCTTTTGCACAAAATTAGGTATACTACAAAATGCCTTGGGCCTGTTATACTCACAAACCTCCAGAAATCAAGGAGTGCGCCAAGGCATGCACCAGCTATTGCACATCTTTAATTGACAACCTTTGCATGATTCATACATATTAGGTCGGCAATGTTTTGTTTTCCATTTCGATAACGAGTTCACCTTATTCCTATGATTGAGTGGTCAATGCTTACATTTGAACCAGTAGATGTTTTAAAACCGCTAAACAGCAGAACTAGACCCAACGGATCTAATGGATGCATAAATTCGAAAATTTGAAAAGGTTCAAACATTCCCCATAGTCCCCGCCTATTGCCCTATACATATAGGACAGTCTAGTCTGCACTCTGTTACAGCGGGATGAGCTCAAGTCTCACTGCAAGCAAACCTGTCATGCCTAATCTTCTGTTATCATATGCATGGTGAACTAAACACATCTACTATTTTTTAAGTTTCGCATAGAAAAACCACACAAATGAAACAAACAGACTATGAAGTATTTCCAACAATCTCAACCATTTTCATAATGCTGAATTCACCAGTTGGGGAGAGGTTACCAGCACTTCACCCAATTTCGAATTCATTATACTTCTCCAGGATGCTTTTTCACTCACGTTGACCTTCGCATTGGCTGCAGTGTCTGTTCACAAGCTCCCTCGGTTATTCCATGAGAAGTAAGCGATGTTTTGGTGTTGGACATCACACATTAGCTTTCCAGGAGATTGCTTTAGTAGATCTAAAATCTCTACAATATGATCAGTATTGCCAGAGTATTTTACATCTTGGACTAAATCGCGATTATCAGAAGCAAAACTCCGGAAAGGCACTCCTCGCGTGGAGGGAAGAGCAGCAATCGACTTCAACACTTCGATGGCTGTTCATAAGGCACCATTCAAACTTTTGACTTGACCATTACACCTAGGACTAAAATGACTAGTCCTAGCAGTGGCTACGTTCTAGCTACGTAAATACTGAGCTGTTTCTTGAGGCAAAGATCTGTGGCTATATCACCATGAACATTTCTGGCATTCCAAAAATTGAGAAAACTATCACTGAAACACTTAGTAACAGTCTTATTACTCATGTCTTAACAGGCACAAGCGAATGGAAATCTTGAATGCTCATCTACAATAGCAAACAAACATTTATTTACCATTTTGAGAAACAGGTAGTGGTCCTTTAAAATTAATGCTGAGATGCTGGAATGGGGTGAATAGCCTTCACCAAACTGTTGAGACGCAAACAACAAAAACATGGGTTTTAGAACAGCATACGATGCAAATGTATAGGTTATTTATTTCACTTGCTCTTATGAGAATGGAAGATTCCTGGAATGAATAAAGTGTGTAAGTCTAGTAATTCCAGGATGACACAATTGACAGTGCAGTTCTTCTAGTTCACTTACATAATGGGTTATCGATGATATTCGGAAGAATGTAGTATAATCGGAGAAACTTTCACGAATTTCGGGAATTTGGACTATTTCGCAAAAGTTTATCTCGCTAATTTTTTTCCAAGACACGATTTCGCGAAAGTGTACTCCGTCAATTTTTATTTTAGTTGGGGAAGAGGGATTCAGGGCCTTGCCAAAGCAAAAACTTCTTTCTTTTCACGAAAGTTTATCTCGCGAATTTTTTGTGACTTACCGATTCGCGAAAGTTTATCCAAAAAATTCCGCGAGTTTTCGACCAGGCGAAAGTTTCTCCGAATAAAGTATCAGCAACCATATTGTCTTGTCCTGGGCGATGTACTATTTCAAATTGGAACTGTGACAAATCAGCTTAATTAATCATTGTTTATCTCAAACTTCCTGCAACTATTGCACATAAAACTTATGCTCTTTTGATCCGTTATCACTTTGAATTTTCTACCAAGCAATCAAGTGTCTCCACTGACGAAGAGATTCCACAAAAGCTGCAGATTCTTTTTCCATGGTGTGATGCTTGATTTCATTATGATTCAATGTGTGAGAAAAGAATGCAACTGGATGACCTTGTTGGCTAAGGGTAGCAGCTATACAGAAATCACTTGCATCCGTCTCTACTTCGAAGGTGGCTTTAGGGTCTGTTGCAGTCAACATTGCATCTTTTAAGTCATTTTTTAGTGTTTTCATCGCAGTAATACAGATTCTGGCACAAGATATGCAGTACTATGGCTTATTGGGTAAACTGTCTCTGAGAAAATTTTGATGAACTTACTATAATATGAACATAACTGTGAGTCGTGTTGATGCTTTCAAGCAGGCAGGTGGTGATATGTCTAACAAAGGCCTCAATCTACTGTGGTTTGGAGTAATTGTGTTGTACAAGATTTTATAGTACAAACTAGAGTAATCGATGTAGATGATATAATACTATAATGTCATAATTTCCTAGAGGTAGCATAGAAGGATTTCAGATTTCTATCATGTTCTTCCTGACTTCTTCCACAGACAGTAGCACTATCAACATATATATGCAACTACATCGGACAAACCAGCTTCTTGTATAACTCCATCAATTGATTTTGAAAGGTACTGACTCCATTCGTCAAACCAACAGGCAATCATTTAAATTGATGAAGTTTACCGTTGACTTCACAAGCTGTATATTTCCTATCTTCCACTGATATTGGAATTTGACGATAAGCCGATTTTAGGTCTAACATGGAATAGAACTTATATGGAGATATAACATTAATCATGTCATTGATATTTGTCATAGGATATGAATCTAGTTCAGTGAAAAGATTTATCGCTGTAGTCTACGACAATTCGTTTCTTATGGCAATCATTAGAAGTTACTAATACTTGTACTCTCCAGGGAGATATTGACGGTTCAATTATGCCTTGTAGCAGAAATCTCAACGTCTCCTCTGTTATGAAATAACGATCAGCAGCAAAATATCTTCGAGACTTAGTCGCAATTGGTTTGATGTTGTGAGATAAATGACTAAATAGAGGTGGCGCACAAACTTTCATCTCGGGAAAAGCGGTTGCATTTAACATACTTGCAATAACTAGTTCCGGTTGAGTGCCTTTGAAATTTAAAATAGCTTTACTACGTCTTTGAACTTCACCGATGGTGACATTCACAAACAGACAATCAATAACTTCATCAGTAACACCACAATAGACATGGCCATTCAATAAGATATCGGAAACAACTTCACCAATAATAGCGGCTCTCTGGTGCAAGTCAGCAAGACTGACCGCTTCCACTTAAGATCGTATGTGCAACTTCAGTCTCTTTGCAGTATTTCAACAGATAAAAGTAGCTACACTGCCAGAATCTATCACAGAACGTTTTACATGACATGTGGTGCAGTTCATTTCATGACTAACTAAGCCTAGTCAGGCTAGTTGTTGAAGGCAACGTTCAGCACAGAGAATGGCAGCAGCAAAAGGTGATGATTTACAAACAACAGCCCAACGCCCTTCTTTATCATATTTTCGGCATGTACATATTCGTGTGGGACAGATACTTCGAATACTTCTCTGATGTCCACAGAAATTACACTTTCCACTCTCTCTCATAGGGAGTTCTTCAGATTCAACATCATGCTTTGTTATTGCAGCCGATCTACAAGTCTCTGAAACTATGGCTTTTTCGGGAATCTCAGCAATGCTATCCTGTTTATAACTCGCAGATTGTTTCTGAGCCTGTTCAAAAGCTTTAGCACGCTCATAGGTATCGTTCAATGATTTTCTAAGAGGCGCTGGCATATGTACGAGGAATGTATACCACTGAGAAACGCATCTCTAATGTAAAGCAGTTTGTTTTCTTCCTCAGATACTGCTTCAAGGTTGCGTGACTTGGCAATTTTTCCCAAATCTTGGATAAAGCTATCAATGGTCTGTCCAGGATCTTGTTCGCATGGTGTGAGCTGATGTCGGTTAAAAATGACATTGATAGGTTTCAAGTATGCAGAATCCAATTCACTAATTGCTGATGAAATTGTGGCTCAATCACTTATTACATCGAAATGTTATTATATACTGAAACACTATCGATAATTGCATGCAGTTTTCACTGTTTATTCAAAGAGGCAGGGGCAGAAACAGCACTTCCCAAATAATTCAAAACCGTGATTTTCCAGCGCGTACACTTCTTCTCTGTATTCTCCACATTCGGTTCAATATCCAAACGTTGTGGTACCAGAAGACTAGCCATAATTATAAGGTGAACAAAATTGTTGTGTATGTGCTAATCCTAGATGTAGGCTTCTGTTCACCTGCAAAGACAGAATCATAGTAAATCATAAGCATTTGCGACTTTGAAAAGAAATAATAGACTTTGGAACAGTAATCAATGACTGTAACTTTGTCTGCTTTCTACATGCAGCAACACTCAGCACTATATAACTTCAGTAAAACTAGACTAAGTTCATCCAGTAATCTGATGCTGAGTCTAAGGACCTTCTGCTATGTCAAAATGATAACTGAAACAAAGCAAATGGGCAATCTTTGGAAGGTCAGAGTCAGAAGAGTTTACTGAACATCAACATCTACAATAAAATCAAAGACATACAGTAAACGGATCTAACAGTCCATGAGAGTTCAAGGGACAGAATCTGGCAGAGTCTTTGGAATTAAAAGTTCTGAGATTATTTATGGAAAGTAACAGTAATGCCATAGGACTCTGAATCTAAAGTATTTGGGCCGTACGCATAACCAAAAGACAGATGTATTCATCTTTACGCTTAATTCTTGAATTTTGTCATCTACTCATACTGTAAATTTAGACCCTGGTCAAACCCATATAATTTTAATTTGCCAAAATGCATCAATATTATATGAAAACGAAGTGATAAAGGTATGAGACCTATATTGTGGTTGCTTCCAAGTTAAGTTGAACAAATTTTACTAAAAATATAAAAATTTATTTTCAGACGCTTTTTGGATCCTGCCCCTTTAACTCTACAGTGTGTGTGTGTGTGTGTGTGTGGGGGGGGTATTCTGCCCCCCCCGGTAGTTTTTTGATTGTAAAAACGTGAGGAGTTGTTCAATATGGTTGGATTTTGTTGAATTTTCCTGAAATTTATCTGGGAATGTAGAAAAACAAACCACAAGTGTTTACCATAACTAATTCCCAAGATATAGCAAAGTTGTGACAGGCAACCGATGTAAAATAGTTCAGATACAATGGTTTTCCAATGTAGACCACACTCTTTAGTTTTTAATCCCTGATAGTTCGCGGGGACTATTAATTAAGTGATTTTTTAATGGCCAATTTACTCTACAGAACGATACTTTAGATTGTGCTATGTGCATAGTTTCCCCGGTTTCCGGAATTTTTTCCTCTGATTTTCCCTGATTATGTTCAAATTTTTGTCAAAGGTACTATGGTTTATAGTATATGCTGACATCAGTAAAAAGGCTCCAAAAACAACTTGAGCCGGGCAAATAGTACACTATCAATATATACTAAAGAAAAAAAAAATTAAAATTCCATAGTCATAGGTCACCACGAATTTATGCCCGTTAGACGAAGAAAATTTCATCACTTGATATTAAAGGGGCCGTATCCGATAGGTTGGGTGAAAATCAAAAAATGAGGAAAAAATAGTACTAGTCGCATCAAAATACTCCCATCGAGTCGCCAGTAAAGTTTTTCGCCCATTGAGAAATTTGCGTTTTTTGTATCGTTCTTGAATTTAGTTATCCACCAGAAATTCGAAGGCATCCAACTTTCTTGTTCAGAGTTTGCCTCTGCCGCTGTGCGAAAGTGCCGCGGTATCGTATTAGCTCTTCAACCGGATTGGCTAGCCGTACATTGTGCTTTTGTTTCTTGATTCGACATCGTAGGCATAGTTTGCCGACCACGACCGATACTGACTGTGAGTTATATGAATAGGGACATGTTGATCCCAATTATCGAGTCAAATCAGTCGACTGAAACCAAATCGACTGCGCACTAAGTTATCTGATTTACATCACTTCACGCATTGTTTGGTTTGATCATGCATGTTTTGATTTACCCTCGAGCAAGGGGTCCTTGCCTCGAGTCAGTAAAATATACCTACAGTGACCTGCACATGCGGAATCATGAAATGCGTATTATGAAATGAATAGAACTCAATCAGGAGTGTCGCTCTGCTGGACAGGACGGAAAACAAGATGGCGATGACGTTGACTGGGAGAATCGTAAAAATGTGGATTTGAATGCGCATTTTACGTTGGATGTCTCGCATTCTGGAACAAATTAACTACTTATTGCGGTATGTATTATGCTTTTCTTTTTATTTATTATCATTATAAGCGTTTCCGTATCGGATCCAACCCCTTTAAGTAGTTTGGCATATACTGTCCATCCTCAAAAAGCCCATATACCATAGGGTTAACACATTTTTGAACTGAGGCATACGGTGGAACCTCACAGACAGTCTCTAAATCACTCTAAATCACAATGTTTTCGCAATAGTTTGCACGCTTCTTTGAGATAAAAAATAGCACTTTAGAAATCTATGCATGGTCAATATGTTCTTCTTTGTAAGCAGAACATTTCGTCCATACAGAAAGCATAAAACACCAAGATGTATTTAAATCTTGCGGAATACCCTGGCTGTTTCACATGCCAAAAATCAGTAGGCCAAGCTATTCAACCTTGTCCTAAAAATAGGGCATACTACAGCTGGTGAGACAAGCAGCATAGCATTAGAAAGTTGACAATATCTAATGCAGCCCATCAATTTATAAACCGTACATCATCCAGATCCATGCTACGATAGTGAATAAGTACCATACAGTAAGCAGTGAGAACAAATTTCATCAAAGCTGCATACAATCGTTTTGCCACTCGGGTCGTAGATTTACTTCAGTCAGACAAGGTTGGAAAACAGCCAGAATTATGCAACATAATTATCTTTGTCATGAGAAGTCAGCGGCTCATTCTTAAGCAATTATCTAAGGACATGCTAAGGTAGAAGCAGTCTTCCAGGAGTATGCAAACTTGCAATTTTGATGCATATGCAGGCACAGCATAATACTTGCATTACAAAGAAACAAACAGCTACTAACTATGTTTATCGTCTGTTTCCGTGGATGGTTCACAACTTGACTCGCACCAGCGATGTTCCAAACATAGAAGAATATAACGCATAATGGCATTCCAAGGCTTCAAGCATATAAGTCTAATGAATGGTCTAATCCATCCATTGATTCTGTATCAGGCAGGAAGACATCTAGCTAAAACAAAACAAACACATGAACCAATTACCTCTGGTACAGACTTAAGTCAGTAATAGTGTCATCCCCCTCCCCCTTTCTTAAGGGGGGGGGGGGGGATAAAGATTTGGCAAAATGGGCCTAAGGGGGATGAAAATTTTCCTGTTTTAAGGGGGGAATGGCAAAAAGGGGGGATCCCATAAAAAGAGGGGGGAATAACCATTTCGCTGCTCTGCAACGAATAATGTAAACTATTTCTATGCTATGTTATTAAGAACTCCACATGTTCTGTTCTGTTTTGATTGATGGCTTGTTTGGTTGTTTCTTGCCTTGAAAAAAAGGTTAGCTAATTTTAGTCTAAGTTTCTAGCAATTCTGTTGCTCTTTTTGCACTGATTAACCTTGGACATATGACAGCCCTTGGAACAACTGTCTTCGCCACAGCCACGTAGAGTATACATACATAGAGGCGTTGTTCAGCATTTCTCATTGTTCTGTTCTTGTGATATTCTTGAAAAGGGGGAATGGACATTTTTTAAAAAGGGGGCCTGTTGAAAAGGGGGGCAGATGATCTCAAAAGAGGGGGGCAATAGTACCCCCTAAGAAACTATGTAAACCTGACTCACAGATTCTCCTAATACTATATACAAAGAAAATGTAGCAGGCTTTCCCAAATATATTCCTGGAAGGACAAGAAACCGATCCCGCTTATTGTTCTTGCGCGTACGATCTGACTGAACGCTTCACGAACATAGCTTGCCCAACCTACATCGGAAATGATCCCTACTTAGCCAACCTTTAAACTTATCTGATACTAGTGATGTTCATTGGTGTCTTATTAACCCGATATGTAATGGCCTTTTTGGGGCTCCGTAATTTCTAAACTACTATAGCTATAGTAATGAAACTTTGCACGGGCATAGAGTATTTGTCGGTTAACTAGTTGGTAGGTATAGTTAAAAATTGCAGACGTCATCAATCATTCATGACGTCATCAATTAATTAACATGGGGAGGAATTTTTGGCCAAAAATAGCAATTTTTTTCAATTGGCCCAAAATTCTAGGGAATCTCAAAATCTCATAACCATTGTACCAACTAGAAAAAGGTGCTACATGATGGTTTCAGGCTCATAATACTCCGTTTTATGACGTTTTGTGGTGATTTAGCTCACAAAAGGTACAAAATGACCTTACCACCAGCTAATTCAACCAAAATTTTAGGGTGAAGATGTCCAATTTTCGGAAAAATGATGGATGCCCCTAAGAACATAATAAATTTCCAGAAGTCACCAAATTTCAGCCCAAAAGGTTTATCCGTTCCGGAGATATCAGCAAAAAACTGACAGGGCGGGCTCTTAGAGCCACACCGCCCTCCCCAGTAGGTATAGGGTTAATGCGTTCATTGTGCATCCTCCATTTAAGCCAGGGTTCGAACATTAGAAAAAACCGAGGAGGTCCAGTTGGATATACAGTTCATCAACTGGTCGGGTGATAAGACAACTTTTTGTCAGGTCCGACTGAACTGTCACTTGCCGTAACCAAGAACAATCACTCACCATAGGTTAGAAGACCATTAGCCATTGCTGAGGTACACTCCACATCCTTTGAATAATCCACAAATTGTTAATTGAGATAAAAATAAAAACTAATACCTTCTTCAGCTTGAGGGAGTGGCCATGGACAACATTAGCCAAGCAGTTCTAGCTACCGAAGGCTGCAAGTGGCCGACGGGAGAAAATGAGTCCCACAGGCACTTAAAGCAATATAACGGTAAAAAATGAAATTAACATGGATGAAAGTCCTTTCAAATTCAAGAACTTTGGTCTTTATTTCATGTAAAAAGCTGCTTTCGTTCGTTTAAGAGATACAGGCCTTCAAAGTTGCAAAGTTTCAGCCATCTTTCTTTGGCGCAGTAATTATGCATGACGTGGGTTATGACCAATGAAATTAGTGAATATTTGTGATTGAATTGTGCTCGATCTAAGGACAGCTGAACATGCTTGATTACACTTCTTTTGTCAGACAATGAATATGTTCAATAGAGCATCTCCCGAATTCTTTCAACTGGTTGGTTACTATGGCCAGCAGTGTCCCTAGTGATGGTCATAATGGATGTCATAGCTTAATATGAATCACCGATCGAGGGGCGCATAAATTATCGAAACTTTGAAGCAAGTTTTTAAGACTACCGCCGAAGCTTTTCACCTCAAATAAAACCAAATTTCATCATTTTTCATATTCTATCCATGAGCTAAATATCATTTTTGACCGTTGTATTGCTTTAAGGGAAACGCTCAATGAATGAAATGATGCAATACTACACATGAGTTTGCACATGAAAAACACTGCTAAATGCAATGAGTTAAAACTGGAGAAATGATCATCTCCTGAGAGTGGCCGAGCACTCCCACCCTTTGCAGGGTAAATGATTTGTCGATGAGATGGACATATATCAACAAATAAAAGAGGCATAAAAACTGACTGGATCACAAGGATTTACAGTTGTCGACATCGTAGCGAAATGGACAACATTTCCGGAGTAAATCCTGAACTTTTTCGAGCAACAACGACCATCTGGGCGCCATCACTTGAGACCCAGGCTGTGGCTTTAAATACGTTTTACGGGCACCCAATACTCAGCCCTATCCAGAATGGTCAGATTGATTGAGAAATGCATAATTATGACCATGGATGAATGACTTCTATTGCTTACAGGAAAACTGCGGGACTAAATGAATGTTCATAGAAAAAACTGTTTTATTTTAATGGTTGCACAGAATAAATGATGAGAAGAAATTTCAGTGACATCTCTACTACTATTTTTGTGGTCGAAGCTGAATAGTATTAGCTATGCCCTTGTTAATACGGAAGAACACACTTCTGATGGTCAAAACAAAGATACGAGATAGATATGAGTATTCTTGATTGAATAGAGAAAGAACTGAATCGCAAAAGAAAACATGCCTAACCATCAAACACAGGAAAGAAGAAGGAATGGGGGCTAAACGGAATAGAGAAAGGAATGCTTTTTACAATCGAATCTCACCCAGCCACACAATTCTATCTTAAAAACGAGACGAGGCCTATTGCAATGCGCATAACATTAATTAATTAATTGATTTTGCGACCGATACCATTGACAAACTTTAAAAGCGTTCTTTAACAATGCTGAGCAAATAATTTAACTTCCTGGCAAATGACAGATAATTGTCAATGGGGGACATTATATCAAAAAAAGATGATCTGAGTAACTTCTTGGCATGAAATAAAATGTGCTTGGGGGAATTTTTATCGTCAGAAAACATGACCCACTGTAACTTTTTACTATGGAAATAAAATGAGATACCGGAACCTTTCAGTAAAATAAAAGTGAGCTCATATCAGACGACTGTCATCAGTTTCAATTTTAAAATATGCCTAAATGAACACTCTTACAGGTACTATGTCTTTTCCTGCTATCACACGCCACTTCAATTTTTTTTTCAACCCGAAAATGAGCAGTCAGGAACACAGTGTCTATATAGATAGGTGTGGAGACAGAAAAGAACAATCCAACATGCGCCGATTAGGAGAAAATTCAAAATGTCTTAACATCTGGTAATCCGAACACTGCTTCGGGCTGCCAGAGAAGGCGGCACAGGCAACAGATTCTGTGTGTCAGGAAAGTTTTGCTGCACGAACAAAAGTTCGTTCCAGCGAAACAACATTCCTGCAAGCGCGGCGAGAACGTTTTGTTCGCACAATTGGGGGAAGCCTGTGTAGAGATAAAATCTGTCCAGAAAACCGGAAAAACCATACATATAATGATTGAATTTGATGAATGAGATGAGCAGCCTGAGCTGCAATAGACCCTGTGTAAAGCAGAATGTTTATTCAAAGGTGAATCAGGTCCAGAGCACACAGATCTGTGACTTTCCATAGCCAGAGTTAGCCAGAACTGAACAAGGGTGGATTCATTTGCGAGCATGACTGTCTGACTAGAGAGCTGCTCTATGGCCAGGTGGACAAGTATTAGCTTTCATGTCTAGTTTTATCTCTTGGTCCTTACTTGACATATCACATGTAATGTCTGGAGTTTACAATCTGCAAAGGTTCTACCAAACAGCAACATTTGTTATACACATTACATCCCTGAAATAGCTGCCCTTACGTTTTTCAACCAGTTCAAAGTCAAACTTCTTGTACTGTAAGAAGAGGATCTATGTTTCTTATAGGATACTCACTGGTTTGACAAAGCCCTACTTGATACATATAGATATATACATATCAAATTTGAGTTTACAGCATAATTGAGGGTGATGCTTATCCAACATGAGAAGATTTCAGACAAATAATTTTATTTCTCAGAAAAAAATAACATATTTCTATAGATATTGTCATTTTAAATAAGATTAACAGTCGCGTCCCAGCGATAAAAACACATGCATGGGCTAAGGGGCATATATTGGGTTGTCATAACTGCCCATA
>JAOBRC010378682.1:0-12581 GCA_027575255.1 Scolionema suvaense
ACCGAAGAGAGAGCAAATGCCTGATAAGAATGATGATCAAAGCTAGACCTTCAAACTCAGACCATCAGATCTTCAGATTCAGACCTTCAGACTCAGACCTTCAGACTCAGACATTTACAAATGGCCCTTGGTAGCCCTGCTTTTGCTGAGCAGAGCTCAAGTCAATTGTTGAAGCAGTGGAGATAACCTGCACATGGGTGACCCCCAGGGCCTACTATGAATTACTGGCATGAAGTTGCAAATATTATTGCTTTGGATAAGGCTAGGGTAGAAGGCAGGATCAAAAGCACGAATCTTCACGCCGAAAGGCTTCTTGTTGCAATAGATCACCGGTACAATATGCAATCACCAGTATGACAAATATTATAAGCAAGACTTTAAAATAGCAACGTGAACCACACAAAGTACTCCAGCTCATATGCAAGACAAGTAACATGGTGGGGAACTTGTAAAATGAGTTGTGTTCTTTGGTCAGGTCGCAAAGTTTTTTGATTCTTTTTTCTGATGGACACTGTAACGATGCCAAAGAAACATGTCCATTAAAGTACGGCCGTGCTGGGCTGCTTTAGTAGGCATTGCCAAAGCAGAGGAATGTCCCTTGATGCTTGCCAGCAATACGTTTGGCATCCAACAATGTAAGTTGACTTGTACTTAACACTTGGAATACAATTATAGTACTATTGATGCAAATAATATCTATCTACAAAACGTAAAACAGGTGGAAGTAACAGCATTCCGATCTATACCTCTCATTCCGTTGTTGCATGTCTTTACCGTCAGGACACCAACAGAAATCGTAGCATTTGAACATTTCTGCCACCTCTGCATATTTGATTCTACAATGATTCCGTCAGGTTTGAAACCACAGAATAAGCACCTCAATTTTTAAACCATTTACAGACTGCCACTTGGTTAGAAAATTGAAAATGGATATCACTCCGTTTCCTCTCATGATCAGAGGACATAATCTTCCCCCTAGATATATTGTAAATGCATTTTACTATAAATTCATTCTCAGGTTAGACTATATGACTACATAAAAAACTGATAGAAACTGCGGACTGTTGTGGTGAGTGTGGATTTGATATGATATTAAGAAAGAATTATCCACAAGATATATCGTCAAAATCTCTTAAATTCTACGACTCTCTCCCTCATTGAACAAGCTTCTTGTCAAAGAACATGTAGTCCATTCGAAATTTTATAAGCGTGATATATTAGCTGCCTCAGGATATCTCGGAAAAAGATTGATCCGTGATGTTGTGTGCTAATGTACACATAGTATGAAGAGTCATGTACTTGATAGTACAACAGGAATAATCCTGCAGCTGAATTTTTCGATTAATCTCCCCCTTCTTTTGAACGCCCGCTCAAAAAAAAAGCCTCATTTTCAGAAGATTTTTCAATAAGCACCCCCTCTGTTAAACGCCTCCTCGAATAGACGCTCCCCTTAGAGGGGTGTTTATGAGAGATGCACTAATTAACACATGTAAAACTACTATCACTTTTACGCTATTACTTGAGTTTGCGGCTTTTATTTCATATAAGAATATGGAAATATGGGAAAGATTATGTTTACGATGATATTGATATGTAATCTAGTGTATATTTCATTGATGTATAATTTTTATACGTAGGGAAAAAAGAAGACTTTTTTAAAATGTGATAGATGTCCCCTCTTTTAAACGCCCCCTCGAATAGACCCCCCAAAAAATTTGATTCACACCCCAGACGTTCATTCGAAGCATTACAGTACTGTTTAAACTTCGTGCAAGCAGCTAGTATGCATGCAGAAACAAACAAAAGTTCTATTACAAACCAAGTGCACAAAAATCTGCACATCAACCATCCATCGACAAAAGTGCCGTTACCTTTTACTATGTGCTCACATTGTGAATACCACAGGTTCTTAAACAATGCCATCAAACACTGCGGACATTAGCATACTAATGTCAAACTATAGCTGAGCATAATTTTGGACCTCTGGGACACTCTCCAGTCGGTGAAAACAAGATATGAAACAGCAGGCCTGAGGCCTTTCTTAACAAGAATGCCTCTGTGTTTTAAGGTGGTTCTGGAAGGAATTCGTACTTACAATGCTAGAAGGCTCAGCTGAAAACAAAAAGGAACACATCTAAATTGGTTAGAGACTGGCATATAAATTTTCTGCACGCCCTTGTTGTAAGGAAATCTCAAAACAATCTATGAAGTTCTTGCACTTCTAAGTTGACAATTACAGCGGTTGTTTTCAGTGAATCGTCTTGTACATTTCACTCCTGTTCTATAATGAGAAGGAGAGAGTAGACTAGCATTGGTCTTTTTCTTTCTAACCTACATGCTCTCCACATAGCCATAAGAAGAACACCGAATCAGCGATATCGGTGGACGGGAAAACGTTTCCCGCTTCTCTTGTTTTTGCGTCAATTGCTGTGCCATATTGGGAACGAAGGAAACGACTCATCTAGTCAAAGGAGAAGGTGGCGTGTTTAGTACCGCATTGTCGGCATATTCGTGATGACTTTTCAGTGATTAGTTATTAAATGATGTTCACTAATAAGAAACTAGGCTACAGTAGCTGGGCAGCATGAAAGAGGTGTAGTTTTTAGGTGATAGGTGTTTTATGATGCAAATACTTGGGTAATCGTTATGACCCCGGGTTCAAAAGTACACCCATTCTATTTACATGAAAAACTCGGTCTATGCAGTAGCTACGTAATCTGATAAAAGCTGAGAGAATGACCACCAAAATTTGTAAGGTGCATGAGCAGACGATTGGGGACAGTGATAACACTGAAGATTTCTGAGGGCAGCTCCCCTGTTAATCATCTTTTCCATGGTGAACTTTCTATCTAAAGCTCAATTTTTTCTCATTATTTTGCTGATAGCTGTTATTTGATAGCGTTGCTGTTGTTCCTAACACACCAGAAGAGTTTGGAACCGACACGATCACTAGTGCCACACCAGTAGGTTCCATGCTTTCTCCTTCGTGTTATTGCCCACTATCTGTGTAACGACTGCTCACTCAGTTTGCACTCAGTTTTTAGTCTTCGAGTTACAGGTACTTAAGTGCAACAGACCGGTTTTTCGTGGTCAAACTTTTCATAGGTAGTTGTTCTGTCAATGAACATGCATGCATCCCACAGGAACCGGAAGCAACCCCAGATTTGGAATTATAGACAGTAACCTCCCTATTATTTTCCAACATGCCTTGACAGCATGTCCTAAAGCATGAAAGCAAGAGTGAACTCTTTTAACCTTATGTAGGGGGGAGTTACATACCTCCAAAATGTTGTGATAACTTTTAAATAACTATACATATGTGTCCAAATGGTTCTAGCTTTAAATATCTATTCTTCATGCACATAATGTCAAAATTTAAGCTGGTTATGATTTGTGGTTCGTAAGTCATGGAAATTTTATCGCCGTAGTCTGGCACAACTACATTATAATTTTACATTTTGAGCAGGCGCACACAGCACGCTGATGGTAGGCCTCTTGCAATGTGATCTATTTGACGCAAACTGGGGACAAACAATGAATCAAACGAATGTTTTCTCAAAAGTTAAATGCATAAGGATTACCCAAGCAAAATTTCATGTCAGTTGGACTTCCCGATCAGGAGATAGGTGGAGGAATAAATATACCTCCCTCCCCCCAAAGGGGGGTTACCCAGACATCCCCCCCACCGAAATAGGGTTAAGGCGTCCTCCTCGTAAAACAATAACGGTTTTGCATGAAAGCAATGTAGTCGTGAGTGAACAGGAGCAGAAAATATACTTTTCCCAAATTCATAGTAACGCACCCCACAACTACCCCCCTACCCTCCCGTTTCCTGTATCCAAAATGAAAACATTTCATGTCAGGGTTTGATAAAACAACTGCTCACGTTTTGTGTATATATGGAAAAAGTGCTGAATCATGATGCGTTAATATCTTCATCAACAATAACCAATCACCAAGTGAAAGAACTTTCTTGCGTGTCACCGCACATACGGTTTACTGTCTGGACCTCTTCAATGTTGAGGTTCTATTTATATCGTATTATTATTATTCTGTACCTTTTTCCTAATTTCAGCAATAAGGACTGCCTGAAAGTATTTCTTTTGGCCTTGGCCTTCCCATTCGCAGGAGTTGGAATAAATGAAGTGTACTCGTTGTGGACTGCAACCAAGATCGATTATGGTATGGCTTCTCTGATTTTGTCAAACGTAATCAAGTATAGAGTATTTATGAGAAATCTCAGTCTCTTCCCCATCATTTTAATGAAAACTATGCCTAGTTCTTGAAAGTGACAAACAATCGAAGACAAGCTATCGCCTCGAAATACTCGATATTAAGCGATGTCAATTACAATTCTTCAAAGGCATCCTTAGAGTAACAGAGGACGTGCCGGAGTAATCTAGTCATGCACGAGCTTGAGGAATTCCCTGTCTGGACCTGCACAAACCCGACATAGTTTACAGGTTAGGCAATCTAGCAGTTAAGCAGTCCTCCACTTTGACAACGCTATTCTCTAAGTAAAACATTATTGGACAAGGAGGACGACCATGCAAAGATGTTACTTGGTGTTCCAAGTAAACAGAGGCACAAATATACCGATAAAACTAGAAGGGTAACATAGAACTCATTCATTCTTATAAAAAAATTGTGCACTTTGCAAGTAAAATACCTTTCAAAGCAATGCACCATGTATTCATATACTGCAAGAACATTGTAAATATGTGGGATAGTTCTGAGAGAAATATTACATTCATGCATACGCACAAGTTTTTATAATAAACGATAGCTGGTCAACCGTGATCCCATGCATACCGTGTTATTCAAAAATAGCAAAATGGCTTGATTACATGCCAAAGAAGAAAATAGCACAACAGTAAAAATCAATTCTAATCACACGGCTGTGACCTAGTTGTTTAGTGTGTTGGCATTTGCGTCAAGGGGTTTAGGTTCTAGTCTCACAGAGGGCACACTATGAATGAGACAGCAATGCGCTGATTTGGGCTTTGTTGACAAAAACAAGCAGGATGCATAAAGTAGATGTTCCGAATTTGTGTTGGAGTGTCCATTTTTCAGGTACAATATTCTATAGCGTATTTTTCCGGCTTCATTTTGAACATGAAAACTTTACCTGTGAGAAATTAAGGACATGGTACCAACGGTACTGATCTGCAACTATTTAAAAGTGTCTCGTTCCACGAGACATGGTGCAAACATCCAACTGCAAAGCGGTGGTACCACATTAGTACCATGCAATGTTAGCACAGTTACACAATCTATACATCATTTCCTATCAGAAAAGTATCGTAAACAACAGCTCACAGTCAACGCTTTGTTCTTCGCTATTGGAGATGCGACGTAATTCGTGTGCTAACAGATCACTGTACTATTATAGTATTCTCGTTATATCTTGATCGATGGTTCAAGTGATCACGAAGGCGAGAGACTTGCCTGGTATTAAAGTCTAACGATACATGTACATGTATCTTGATCATGGCTACAGAACGTGCTCTGGCAATACACTCTGGATTCGTTTGCAATTTAGACTATGTCAATTATACGTTTTATTTTCTTCTGCCAGCTTGCAAGAAACCTTTTTTGTTTATCTGCAATACAATAAATTCTGCAGTCACATATGCCATTACCATTTACTTTTGATTTTGGGGAGGGTTTGTGTATTAAATCAAAACTTCTATTTCCCAAATTTCTTCTATTTCCCAAATTTCTATTGGTCGTATATTTGAAACAGCATTTCATCAGAAGATGAATGATCACTTACTTTAAAGCTCTGCTTTGCGATACATTCAGATAGGCATTGATTGGTACCGCTGCAGTCAGTTTCTGCAGGGAAAGTAATTCCCAGATAGATGTTTTCTGTGACCTCACCTAACATAAACTCCATAACTTCTGACGGACCTAAGCTTTTTTAATGAGAATTGGATAAAAGGTGCCAAACTAAAGTTGAGCCGCTGGCTTAAATTTTGAAGATTTGGAAAATTTGTCTGGGGGAGTTAAAATGCATCCCCTACACAATATAAGGCCAATTGTCCATTCATTTTTAAGAATGGTGTAACTGTAAAGGCTTTGAATGATTGATTTAAGGTCACCTGACTTAGTGTACGATATACTGTAACTTTCTTTCAGGTGGATTGGGATTTTCAAGTGCAGACATCGGTCTTTCTTTGCTGTTTATTGCAATTATCGACTTAGTCGCTGCTCTGGCTTGGACATCGAAGGTTTGAAAACATGTTTATATTGGCATGTATTTGGCATTTATATGGCCGCATACTGACGAAGTATTCCCATCCACTGGGAACAGTTCTTAATTTTCTTAAGCTTCACCTCATTGTAGCAGGCAATTATTAGCTCTTTTGATGACATTTTCCCGGAGAGGAAACGAAACACTTATGAGGGAGTCTTGCCAGGACAGGTTTAACGGGTTGTTGAAGAATGCTATAGGCTGGCTATCACGTTTGAAGATGGCTGGGTAGATTAATAACAAGATTCAGCAAATGGTTAAATGTTTCCATCACTATTATGGGCAAGATAAAACTAGATGTCCCTTCTTGTTTAGTGATAAGCCTGCTCTAATTTTGTGAGAAAATTTTAAACAATGTCTTCACTAAGTACTTTTTTCGTGACAGGTTTGTGGACCATTATCTCTCTATTTATTATATTATTTATATATTTAATACTTTTATTTTCTTGCAGTGGACGCAGAGGATAGGTGCAAAGAAGGTATGCTTGGGCAAGTGTTCACAAACCTTCAATGTGTTCTAGCGATGCTTGCCAAATGCTTTCTACTCACTGAGGACCTGTCTCAGCTTTATTGCCACCTAAGGGCCACTTATAACTGGAGAAGGGCGGAAGCATCAAAAGTTCTCTGACTGGTCCGACAAAGGCGAGGAAAAGTTTTCCGCTGACCTGAGACTAAGGGTGATTTTGTTTAGAAACAATTAAATAATCTGAGATTACATGAATAGACCTATGCATACAATACACCTGACTCAATAGACCATATCGCGATTAGCCGATATTGCGACTTTCGCAAATGCTTCTGGTATTGCATGGGCAAGTGCAGGAAAGTCGAGCTGAGACAGAGTGAGGTTGACAGCAAGCAGTCGCGAGATTTACGATATTATATAATTAATTTGGTTGCTTTTGAATTCAAATGGCTTGATTTCGAAAGGTGGACTGTCCCTCAACTTCAGCAGTATTTGAATGAGCGCGAGATTAATGGCAGTGGAATAAATAAGGAAACACCTGTGAAAAATGTTTACGGGCATAACACTCTATTAAATCACAGAGACATATTAGATAACCTTACCATCCACTCATTCAATGCCACTAATTGAATCGTGAACAACAAATAGGAACTGCAGCAGAGGAGGAGCAGGCTTCAGCTCCTTCAAAACATATTTCATCAAGCAACAAATACGACGTCCAAGCAACAAAAACTCCATTATCAGAACTACTATATATCCACCATGATAACGTATTCTTCCACCGTGCGCAAGAGCTCTAAGTTACTCAAATAGATATCCTCATATTAGAAGCATCATCGATTTTGCTTTGTTCTGTGCATCAAATTTAATTCCATGGTGTCGACGAAGCACATAAACAAAGTACAAATCACCAAAACGACATGTTTTTTCTCTAGTATTTCTTCGATCGCAGCTACACCGGGAAAGTTTTCCAGGAACTATTTCCTCAGCATAGTTCAGCATAATTTCTTGCTATGCTGTGACGGGGGTCACTAATGCACTTTAGGTTAAACGCTGCGAGGAACAATTTCCGTAATCATATGTTTCTAGGAAGGTTTTTAGTTAGGCTGCAAGGTTCACATATCGAACTACTTTTAAGTTAAAATTGCATGCATAGATGCAAAAGAAAAGTGCAAGATGAAGGGCACAGGTAATTGATGCGACGCCCTGGCAAATTCACAGCATTGTTTCTTCAGCAGCATGCTGCGTTTTCATTGGTTCTCAAGACAATCCGCACATCATGTAGCGCTGTCATTGGTTTACAGGACAATCCTGTTTTATCTCTCGTTGCGGAGAGCAGGGAGGAAATACGATGACCGCCGTTGAGCTTGATGCAACGAAATACCTGGATTTATAACTAAAATGTCTCGCTTTGAAGTCACTTCTCTGAATTTTCTTGGGAAAGAATCAATTCTATGTTGCTGTAGGCGTCTTGCAAACCCAACGCAGATGTCAGTATCCAAATTAATGATCTATTTTGAAGCGATTGCCAATCGCAGCGACCTAGCATTTGTGCGTGGCATGCCCCCAACGATACCACAATGCACTGCGCAGCGCATGCTTGGATTAATCGGGATATGGTCTATTATTTGTTGACACAGTTTTGGCGCACTTTATATGTTTTAAATAAATGGTTAAGTCAGTTGACTCTGGATAACTCGAATACTCGAAAACTCGAATATCTCCGCAGGCTGAAAAAGTTCTTTGGATCTCCCGGAATATTTTTGTTCAATACCGTACGCCATCGATAAAGTGTCGACTTTTTTGATGGGGCTCTTAAACAAGGACGGCAGCTATTCAAAAAGAAAAGGTTTCAGGCAAGTAAGTTGATTTTTTTGTATTAAAAATTAAAACATTTTGCAAATATAGTCATTTAGAAATAGATAAAATATTGTTTGATAGGAAGAACTGGTAAGTATTGCTCTGGCATAAAATAAAACGTGCTAGTTTTTTCTAATCCTCTCTAACCACGAATGTCTTTATTAGGCACTGCATTTCACAGCTAAAGATGCCGTGCTTAATTGAGGGGGGAGCTTATTCAAAAAGAAGTCTAGAAAATGCGGCGCCTAAGGACGGCGCTTAATCTAAGACTTGCAGTAATTCAAACTTTTACGTTTATCTTGATTCACTTATCCTAAACTTTTTAACACGTGTCTTGTTTCTTTTCTTTTTTTTTCAACAAAATTTCCAAAAACTCGAACTCTAAGCAGCATTGTAAGTCCATAAAACAATTTCTTGCACGCCTAAGGAAGCTATCAAAATTTTGTGAATACGGAGCTATTTCAGATGAACAAATACGTGACCAAGTAATCACAGCTTGCAACTCAAGTAAACTTCGTCGGAAATTTCTAGAACCTGCCCTTCATTTGAAAAAAGCAATAGGTCGAATTTGATTACGTTCTGTGAAAATTTGAGTTGTCGAGAGGCAACTATGGGTACTTGCAATACTTTGTACTGCAAATGGAGATTACAAGAAGTAGGCTCGTTTCCGTTGGAAGTACCTGGCACACAGATGGGATTACTGTGACTTATTACTTGTTAATTCACTAGTGGGAGTAGAAAGACTTTTTGATTCTATTCAGTCTTTGTTGACCGTTGTGTTGGTTTCCATCTTTGTTTTACCTGTCGTATAGAAAACAATATGTGTTGGTTAGCCTCCTAGTAATATTTATACTGTAAACTTGATTGATAAATTGAGTATTTTCAAGAACAGGTGTGCATATTAGTTGTGCCAGTGGGGACGTGACGTCAATACATCGGCTGAACCTTGCATCCAGATGTGTTTTCTGTATTGAATCAAAAGGGAATGTGGCAATTGATAAGCATGCTCTGCGGAACGGTGGGAAGAACTTTACTGTGCCTGATGTGCGATGAGCTAATTAATGCAGTGAGCTAATTCATTCACTCAAAATAACATGCTTTTTAGTGAAAATTTTGAGTTCTTTGAACGAATTGTATGTACTTTCCTCCGGCAAGTTTTAGTTTTTGCTTTAGGATAGGACGTGTATTATACTTTTCCTTCCAGGCTATGGCTTACTCGAGCTTACCACTTATCCTTCTTTTTCCTACTATACCAACACTGAACAGACTTAGCAACAGGTAGGACCTATAGTAACAGTTTCTCTAAGGCCGCGGTCGCACTAGAATATGGATAAAATTCCTCAAAGATATTCAAACTAGAATAACTTCATCTTATTCGAATCTGACTAGCAGCAGGTAATTCTGCGTTATTCCGGCTTAAGTGATGCCTCGGAGCAGCACTCGGTTATTCCGAAATTCTTATCGATATTCGATATCCAGATTTGTCGGTCGCACTAGAATAACTCGGAATAACTTTTCGCTTTTGTTGTGAGTAGTTAACATTCTGAGTTATTCCAGTTTGCTAGCGTAGTGCGACCGCGACCTAAGTTCTTGATTCCTTGTCCAATGCTCCGGTTTATCATGGTATTTCTAGATGCTGCAGTGCGTAGCATTTTAAAAACATGATCGTAAAGGATAAAGGATCCATGGTCGCAATATCACGATGATTCTGATGTACCTTATCAGATGAAAGTGATACGCCCTTTTGCAGGATAACTATGTTGCTTCAAGGAAACTGTTACTTAATAAAGTGTGTTGATTTTGGACATAAAAATGGATATGCTTGCGGCAACAAGTCATAATCAGCTGCATTGGTAATCCCCTGTTTACCTGCACCTCTTTTAGACACGGCAATTAACGCTTGTGCTTCTTGAATTTAATAAGTTAGAGACTCTTCTAAGATTTTCATATCTATCCACTGCATTAACCCTATCCACTCCGGTTAACCCCATCCAAGCCCCCCTCCCCTTACCAAACTTTTTGAAATACACTTTTGACGATTATATCGAGAGTCGTGAAACTGCAACTTTGTTCTAGAATTAATCCAGGAGTATATTTCTGCAAAACAAAATTTGGAGTATGCCACCCGTAGAGCGTGATGACGTCATTGTCACCGTGCGGTAGGCTACATTTTGCATAGCAAAGGAGCTGTTTTCGGCTAAAACGGTCGAAAATAACTCTAAAAATAGATCTTTGGAGCAGCATACCACTATGTTGATGGAGTATATGTTAGAAAACTCCATAATTTCAAGGGGAAATGTATTTTTATCGCAAATTTCGAAAATTGTCAACACTTTCCAAGCATTTTGATGACGTCGGCAAAAATTGAGGGACGGCATTGATGCAGTATTATGTCAAATTATTTGTATATTGACATACTTCATAAATTCCACGTTTCATTTCATTAGCACAGATTAGCCGTTCTGAAGTTATGGAGGGGGCATGATAGCGTACTTTCAAAAAGCTTTATCAAATAAACTTTGAAGTAATTTTTTTTTTCGTTTGAAAAAAATATTTCTACATAAGGAAAGAGAAAGTATGTAAGTGCTTTTATATGCTGTATGATGTACATTGCTTTTATTTTACGGAACTTGCACTCAACTGCACAACTTAGAGTCTATTTCAAAGAAATTGCAGTATTTTATACACTCTACGCCTTCACAATGTGTCCTCTATTGTATCAAATATCACCCATGCATATAATTTGACCCTCTCATCTTTAATCGGATTATTGGAATACACATTTTCTATGAAAGAACATATTACAACAAATCGCAATTTTGTAGAAGAACTTTTCTATCAGCTTTTGATAAGTTCAAACCCAGATATCATTAGATGTTTCTTTTACCTATCATGAAAAACTGTATTCTATGTTCTTCACTTTGAATTCTGAACGCCATTTGATCGCAGACATTTTTTAACCTTTATTTAACCTCATCCACACTGGGAGGGGGGGGGGGGCAAAATGCCCCCTACCAAACGTTTTAAAATATCTTTTTAACGACTATAGCGAGAGTCATAAAACTTCGTGTCTTTTCCTAGCATTTATCCAGGCGTACATTTCTGAAAAAACGATTTCAGATTATTTGGTGACGTCATTGTCATAGCTCAGTAGACTAAATTTTGCATAGCAAAGTAGAGTTTTTTAGCGAAAACAGTAGAAAACGCAGATAAAACCAAGTCTTTGAGACAGCTTACCATTATACTGATGGAGTAGGTGCAAGAAAACTCCATAACTTAGAGCTCAAATGTGTTTTGTCACTAATTCCGAAGAAGGACAATTTTCAGGATTTTTCAAGCATGTGACGGCAAAAGTATACAATCTAGAGCTTGGTAAAGTTTTAATACAATTTTTTCATAACAGCTTTTGGGGGTCATTTTGGCATGTATGTACCTGGACCAATTTTTACCCAAATTTTGATTATCAGATTTCAAAACACCATGAATATGGCAAAAACTTAAAGAGCCTATGTTAATAGAAAGTAATCACTATAAAGAGATATTAAAACAAAGTTCGACGAAAAAAGCTTTAGTGTTTCAGATTTTACGATCTGTTACAATTTGTCGCAGTTTTTTCGAAATTTTGCCTATATAGTCGAACATTTTTACTGACGTCTGCAAAATATGGACTTTTTTGCTGACTAGTGGGCTTTTATCGAACACAAAACACAGTTTAGTACCTCTGTGTACAAATTCCACGCTTTCATCATGCCTTATTGAGACGTCATGGTGTGGGAGGGGTAATTACCTCCCCCCCACCATCCCCAGTGTAAGTAGGTGATGAAAGAGCTTTGTATTTCTAAGCAGGCCTATTTCCCTTTTTGTCGCAGGTGATTGGCTATGTTTGCAAAGCTATTTAAGACACCAGAAGGCCACGAACCTCGGATCATGTCTGGCCCTCTGGGCCAATCATACATTATCCATACCGGTACGTATTCCTGGAGAGGTATGAAAACTGTA
>JAOBRC010378793.1:0-12581 GCA_027575255.1 Scolionema suvaense
TTCTCCTCTTTTGTGTTTGATCGGACCGACTGGTTTTGCTTGGCTCAAAAATATTGTGTCCTGATCTGCTCTTGATGCATTTTTGCTTGACCTGTTCAAATCGATAAATAACTCCCTGTTCTATTAAAGCAATACAACGGTCAAATATGATATTCAGCTCATGGATAGAATATGAAAAATGATAAAGTTTGGTTTTTATTTGAGGGAAAAAGCTTTAGCGGTTGTCATAAAAACTTGCTTCAAAGTTTGGATAATTAAAGCGCCCCTTCATGCTTGATTCGCATTAAGCTGTGACATCACTTATGACCATCACTAGGGACACTGCTGGCCATAGCAACCAACCAGTTGAAAGAATTCTGGAGATGTTTTATTGAACATATCCATGGTCTGACGAAAGAAGTGTAATCAAACATGTTCAGCTGTCCTTAGATCGGGCGCAATTCAATCACAAATATTCTCTAATTTCATTGGTCATAACCCATGTCATGCATAATTACTGTGCGGAAGAAAGATGGGTGAAACTTTGCGACTTTGGAGGCTTGTATCTCTTGAACGAAAGCAGCTTTTTACATGAAATAAAGGCCAAAGTTCTTGAATTTGAAAGGACTTTAAACCTTGTTAATTTTATTTTTGACCATTGTATTGCTTTAAAGATTAATGCTGAAGACAGCTCAAGTGCTGATGATCTCAAAGAGGAACTTTGCCCTCTACTTTTATGTACATAAAGCTGTTGGTGCATGGAGTAGAGTCTCTTCAATTATTGATGAGTACGTCTTTCTCGCATGGACAGGGAAACACTAAGACCGATCAGAGCAAAACCTTTTTGTTAATTGTGCAGTTGAGCGCCAAGTGCTATCAATCTCAGTGTACAAGAGCCAGATTTGTGTAGTAAGGAAGAAGCATCAAGAAAAAAGGAGAGGAGGTCTGCATAAGCGGTTAAGCATACACTTTTGGTTGTATTTCCTTGAATTTTTCTAATGAAACTGAGTCTTTTCCGTGCTGCGCAACATGTATCAAAATTTTGAGGGCACAAAAGATGCTGATGATTTCATAGATTTTGATGAGCTCTCTCTTTCTCATTTTTTATGCATGTGTGCATGTTTTTGCTGCAGTAGTCCAAGAAGTTAATGTGGGCTAGAAACAAAATCATAACATGGAGTAATTTCCACAATTCGTATAGGTTCTGCAGAACCTGAAAAGTCAGCTGCTTTCAAAATAAAATTATAAACAAAATCGAAAGAAATCAGGGTGGAAATTTGAAGTTTATCAAGCCTTTTGCAGAACTTGTGCGGGTTTTTGTACCCACTACCAAAGTTGCTATGGTACTTTCCTAAATCTTCATCTTTGGTGTGTATTAGACAGACAACTCAGAACATCCAACAACACATGGTACAGGTGTGGAATACACCCTTCACAGTTGTAGAAATTGTATATAAACAAATCGTTAGAGCGTGCAATTCATTCTTGATAGACTCTGAGAGATACTCCAAAGGCGGCATAGTTGTCATTCTGTAAGAGCAAATTAACAATTATCCTCTCTGCTGCAGAACATGTAGGCTGCGTAATGGTGTGTTTGTATAACATTTCTATGGATGCGTGAAATGAAAGTTCAATAGTGGAAAATGGTTCCAACGGATGCAGAGTTGATAACTGTGGAAAGGTGTATTGAAGCATGACTGAGGCAGATGCCAGTCTAGTATGTGTGCATTTTCTCTGCGGATCTACTGTAGGATGCTTGTGTTATGTTTTAAACTGCTTTCCAGTCTGTTGTGTGAATTTCCGTGTGATGTTCTGAACGAAGAAAACAAGTCAGCTAGTCTACATTGAGGTTAAACTTACATCTCTGCTAAGTCCAATACCTTCATGCAAACCCTGCTCTGAGACCTCTGAGGAGCATCTCCTGGCCATGCAGTGGCACACCATTGCTTTTAGCATAGTAATACATGTCTTCGTTTTTTTAATTGACTTTTCAGATAATTTTACTGTTCATTTGCTATTGGAACGTTTTGCATGAACAGCAAATTACTGTGTTGCAGATTTTTGGTTCGCCATCTTTATTTTGTGAGTTTAGGTAGATGCGTTTAGAACAAAGGTTTGTATGTCAAAAATTGTATTTGCTCTGTAGTTATGTTTACTATCATGTATCAGGCTAATTCCAAATTCAGTTAATCCAGATCAGTCAGGCTCGTCACAGGTTTGTAGTATTCAGATAGGTGCAATTTACAATCCACCCTATTCCAATCAATAAGAAACTTTTCAGTGATTACTTGATAATGCATGTTTGCATAGTTGTTACTGTAATGAGAAGTAGTCTGATTGATAGTAGTACATAGAACAATGTTGCGCTAAATATTCGAAAACTTGGATTTTAGTTTTCTTGTGAGGTACCACTAGTGTTTTGAACTAGCAAGCTGAGCAGAGTGAAAAATTTGTAGTTTAGGTTCCAGGTTTCTGTTAATGTGAAATGATTGTGTTCTGATTTCTAGCACTTTCAACTTTGATGGGTTTGGGTTGCTTATGGCTACAGTGTCCTACTTGCTTTACCTGCTCTGTGGTGATATTTGATGTTTTCGTTGTAGTTTGCGCAAGACGCAACTGCTGCTCTTCATCAGTTGCTCCACATCAAGCAGTCACCTGCGAAGAACTCATCACAATCTGTGACGCAGTCTCAAAACCGACCTGAGCAACCTCAGAACCAGTCCCCTAGCATGCGATCTACATATCAAAGTGGATATACCCATCCACCGCAAGTTCAATCCAATCCAGTCTCAGCTGCTGTTCCACAAGGTCATGGTGTTGGTAACATGCAGCCGAGGCCAAATGCACCTCAACAACAGTTAACGTTAGGATTTCCCCATCAACATCAACAGCAAGCTTACGGTGTTCCTATGATGATGGCAGGTTCCCCTGGTACGTGTTTGTGGCTTTTGTATCTTGAAGGCATACCCACCTTCCTTATTTTTTCTTATTTTGTTGGTACTTTCTGGTGTTTTTTGTCAGTAATTTTCAGTGAACTTCATAGAATTGCTGAGCCTAGAAGCTGTTTTTCACCAGTTTCAACCCATTTTGGAGATATGGTTTCTAGCTGAAGCCATGTGTCATGATGCTTCTCTGGGTCGGGCTTGGAGTCCCAGTTCAGTTTATCCTCTGCCCATGCCAGTGGAAGGGTTAAGCTTGTTTACGATTCATGTGGCTTATTCAGCATGTTATGCAAGATGTGTTTTGGCCAATGTTCTCCTGGGTTTGATGGTGTAAGTTACTATTCTGTGAGTCTTCTTCTATTTTCTAGGTCAGGTACGGTCTCCCACCCAAGTGCCTCAACCGATGCTTCCGAGGCATGCTGGAGGACACATGATGCAAGCTGCCAGGTATAAACTGACGAGTTGAAAAATTTCTGTAGTATCAAGCTTCAGTCTTTTAAGGCTTACTGAGACTGATTTGACTGGAAGTTTGATGATTGCTATACGTTCCTATCAATTCACAGTGACCCAGTGGTAGTAGATCCCTATAAATAATGATTTCTTCTCTCAGGCTCTTATGTAGCGCCAAAGGGGCTCTGTTCTTCAGAAGCTGTTTTTTAATCGATAAGTTGGAAGTTTCCATTCTTCCAGAACATCCAAATATGAATATAATTTGTTGTGGGTGTTTATACCTATCAATATGAAGTGCCCTTTTTCATGGTTCACAGCTACAGTAGTTTGGTGGTTTGTTTTTTTTTTTGTTGCTTGTGGATGCTGCCCTTGCATGCTGTGTTAGTGCCCACTTTGTCGGTTCACCTGGCAATAATCATCAGTTTCTCATTTCTGCACATATTTTCTGATCGTTGGCATGTTGGTGGATATCTGAAATATTTTCTGATCGTTGGCATGTTGGTGGATATTTGAAATATTTTCTGATCGTTGGCATGTTGGTGGATATTTGAAATATTTTCTGATCGTTGGCGTGTTGGTGGAAATTTGAAATGGAATCAAAATAATGAAGATCAATTGAGCATGATGGAAGTTGTCAAAAAAATGACGAGACTTTTGTTTTCATTGTTCTGTTGTTTTAATTTATGGCATCTGTTTCTTGCTTTTTTTACGCATTTCCAAAAAATTCAAACTGATGATCCTGTTGTATCTTTAAGCAAGTTTTTATGAATTCTTTCCCTTTTATTTTTACCTGGACTATCAGATATTAACAAAATCATCAATGAGACTTTGTTGGACAATTTATACATCAGTGTACAGTTAACATCTGCTAACTCAATGTATGTAAGGGTTCATTGCAAATGTAGTTCGACTTGTTAAAAGTTTCATATTTCAATACAGTCACGCAGGACATGTTCAAAATAACTAAAGTTTAACAACAAGTCAGTGGATGTCTGCTATAATTTATTTAGACATGCTCATGAAAACTGTTCGAATTTTGTTTTTGAACTTGTGCTTTAGGGGAAGAGTCCTATTTTATGGCTTCTTTATTTTGGAAACCATGTCACAAACTAAGTTTTATTTTACTGTTATAGGATTTATCGTTACATAATGTGACCAAATTGTACATTTTGGCTCAGAGGTCATGCAATTTGGGTACATTTCCAGAAAAGGATCTTAAATTCTGAAAATGGAAAACTTGACACGACCCAAATTTTTCTTGTGGAAAATTGGTTTCTTCCTTAAAATACTATGTAAAGCGGTAAAACAAACTCATGAAAACAATTTCACCGAGTTTGACTCAATTTTTGTATTTTTATGACCATAAACGTGATTTGGGGGCAAAGTCAGGCAAAACATGGACTAGGTTACATATGATAGCCGGTGATTTCATATCTCAGGGAGCCTGGGGCGAGATATTATCATACATACATTTTTGCAGTCATTTACGTAAAGGGAACTCTCTATTAATTTTCAGCTTTATCGCTGCATTTTAAACTTGGACTCCGGCTTTAGCAAAATTGTCGTATAAATTGGGATCTATCCGTCCTTTGGTCCTTCCCTCATTCCCTCCATCATGAACGCTTTTTCTCGGATAATAGCTCAATGAATTTTGCTTAAATCGTACATGAAGGTCAATATCAGTTAATGAATCAAAGTGATGTGAGTTGGACTTTTGGTTTGAACCTGAGGGCAACCATGTGAATATTACAAACCATGTGCCATGTCTGAGGAAAATTGCCTTGCGGGTGGCAAATTACATCCAAAAATAATTTCCAAATATGTCCAAAACCATTTATCTCCTTTTTGACATGTTCGGTTGGAATCTTCGGGGCAACATAGCCTATGTTATGTTATGACGGTGCCTTGTATCTTGGAAATATATTTTTTTCTTTCGCAGGTCACCATTTATGTCATAATGGCTATTTTCTGGGTTTTTCCAAATTTCAAGAACACTTCATCATTTTTGTAATTTGTGATGTGAATCATCAGCGCAGCAGAACTTACATTATGAGCCATATCTGAGAAAACCTGCAGTTCGTTGCAGGTGGCTATTTGCATCTGAAAGTAGTT
The DNA here is from genome assembly GCA_027575255.1 of Scolionema suvaense. Taxonomy (NCBI): domain Eukaryota; kingdom Metazoa; phylum Cnidaria; class Hydrozoa; order Limnomedusae; family Olindiidae; genus Scolionema; species Scolionema suvaense. Next base: position 5,484 of record JAOBRC010378793.1, read on the forward strand.
TTATTGTATTTGGTGTGAATTTAAGAGACAAGATACCTATGTTACAACCCATGCCTCATACTTTAGGAATATGTTATTTGGCTTGTGCAGGGCAAATTCTAGAATTTGAGGGCAGCGTCCGAAACGGGGAGAAAAGGGCAGCTTTGACTCATATTTTCTGCAAAACACTGTTAAATAAGCTTTTTATGATCAAAAAGGACACTTTTCAGTGAATTTTGAGAAGGGCGGCATCTGATATTCGGAAGCATTTTCTCTTTAAAATAGGGGCTGTTGTGGGTGGTAATTTATGTCATAATGGCTATTTCAGGTTTTTTTCAAAGTATATCAAGAAAACTTCATCAGTTTTTTGTTGTTTTTGATGTCAATCTTAGATGCAGCAGAACTTATGTTATGAGCCATATCTGGAAATACTTGCGGTTTGTTTGCAGGTTACTATTTGCTTCCGAAAGTAGTTTTTATTGTATTTTGTAAGGATTTTTAAGTTTTTAAGGCATCACTAATTCAGTTATTGACCGTGTTTCATATCTGGCAAAAGCCTCCTTCAGCTTGCAGGTGGCAATTTACAGCCAAAAATGGCCATTTTTCAAATTTGTTTTGAGTGTTTGAAGAATGCTTCACTGTTTACTAACTCTGCAAGCAACTTATGGAGAACATGTCTTTGAGTATCATCGTCAAGCTTAAGTGTGGCCGGTTTTAGTGCTTTTTCAAAATAGTGCACAGAATGCTCCATCACCTTTTTGCAATCTTAGGTGTCAAGCTGTGGGGCTGTACCTCTAATGTTATGAATCATGTACTGTATATGGAGAAATGACCTTCTGCTGTTGGCTGGCAAATTATGTCCAAAAGTGACCATTTCCGAGGCTTTTTTCGAAATATATCTGAAAGACCGCATTAATTCTTTGCAATTTTTGGTGTGATTATTTGGGCAACACTACTTGTTTATCAGCCATGTGCCATTCCTGTGAAAACTGTCGTTCGGCAACTGGGCTTCAGCTTTGCCATTTATGTCAAAAAGTATCAGTTGTTAGGGCTTTTTGAAAATATTTTGAAGTCCATGCATTATTAGTTCAAAACTTCAGAACTTCAAACCTCAGATAGATATGTGGCAAGAATAGGTTTTCGTGAATTTAATATAAAAATGTGCCACTAGGTATGTTGTTAACATTCAACTGTTTTAAGAGGGCTAGTGTTAGGTTTCGGTGTGGCAATTTTTGTCGGAAAATGGTTGGTATTGTGTATAAAAAGGCATAGAACGACTCATTTCTTTTTCTTTGATCTATCTAGCACAAGGGTTCTCAGTTATGTTTACGCGAGTCCTCTCATTCTTTGACTTGTAATTTTGAATTCCCCCTTTTCATGTTTTAGTCCCTCCTCTACGCAACCTCCGACTGTGGCGTTGCAGAATTATTGTGCACGTATGGGCATGCCTCTGCCTTCATATGCCTTCTCTCCTAGTAGTCAGGTATGATGAAACCTGCATTATCCTGTAATCACATAATTTTCGTCAGGAATTTCTGATTACCTGTTTTATTTTTGCTGGTAGTTTTGCTTGTGAGTCATTTCTGTGCTGAGTGTGACTGAACAAATATGTGCTTCATTGGCAGGGAACAGGATAAGCTTAATTATCCTGTTTGTCACTTGTGTCGTGCTTTTTTGTATCAGCTATGTTCAACTGTGCTACCTCGGTTGTTGTTTTGTGATCATACAGTCTTGTACTCTCAGTCAGAACATTTGTTGGATGATTTTGTGGCAAAGTCATGCAAAACATAGACAATCTTAGGTATAGTAACTTGTGGCGTCATACAGTTTCAGTCTTATCACTATGTATGATGTTGAGAGGCTGTTCTACATTTCCCTATGTTTTCAACTTTGTGCACGAAACCGTCGGAATTATCTATGCCATATATGTAGCCTTATACCATTGCTATGCTTGGTGTCTTCCTTCTGATTGTTATAAAAGTGCATTGGTAGCGTAAATGTCTCTAATATTGGGAATATACCTTTTTTTATTAGCATCAGGTAATTTCAGCTCAGCCTGAAATATGCTTAAATTTCTCCTGGTTTCAGGGTTCATTTATGCTTATCATATGCTTAATTTGTTGGAGTTTTGAATCACGACCATATAGTTCCTCTGACGCTGAGAGATCATGCGATACGAAAAGTTGCCAAATTTGCTATTTTATAGTTCAGCATTCGGAAAACATATGGAAATGCTCCCATGAAACTATATGTGCAACGGCAATAAAGTAAGTTTTGCGAAACCAGAAGAAACAACGTTTATAGAAAGTAGTTACTGCTGAACCTCATTCCCAGCCTTGGTGTATGCTTAAATCATGCTTAATTTTTTCAAAAATCTCAGCCTCAATATGCTTATAAGCTTTATGCTTATAAAAAAAAGGTGTATTGCAATGTTCTACTCTGATGCACTTAACTTGTATGTTTAAGAGTGCATTTTGATATCTTTATCTGCAGGGTACAAGTGCTGTGGTGACGATTGGACCAATGCTTCGATTCGGAGGTCAGTTTTGCAGCAGTCGTCAGAAAGCAGCTGAAAGTGCAGCTACGAATGCTCTCCTTCAAATTGTAAGTAGTTGATGCTATATGTACGGATCGTAACCCATTAGGATGTTTGAATCTGTCTATGTAACTGATTTGGATGATCAGCGATAGAATAAGAATGGAGAATAGGTTGTGATCAACTTTCAAATATCTGAGGATTATTCTGCTGTCCCCAACAACATTTAAAAATGTATGTGTGTATACTTTGCTCTCTTCATGATATGAAAATGTTGAAATTTAGCATTACCTTTTTGCAATCGGACTGCAGGATTTGACCTATCACTTGTCTGAAATCGCACATGCTAACAATGTTGTAGTGTGGCCTGCAAGATGTGGGAATCAGGAAAAGTAGGGATAGCAAAGCTCACTGTACTTCTGTTGCTAAACCGTTATGATGAGTATACACAGATAATACCATCTGAGTGCCAGATATAGTTTTTCCATTTAAAAATCATGCCATTGTTGAAAATAGTTGATTTTTTTTTCTTTGGATTGTGATTGTGGGGAGGGATTTTTCTCCCAAGGTAACTTTTTGAAATTGTGAAAATTTGGAACACATTTTGGCCAAACTTTAGGACCAAAGCTGCTGTGATTCAGAAATCGATGAACTTTTTATCATTGGCTGTTGACAGAAATCCTGAATTCTCCTATGGCATATTTTATAGGGAATTATACAGATTTTGGAAATAGCTCTCTCATCACAATGCTGTACACGGCATCATGTTGCAGTTGTAGTTGGCCAGGGAGAGCTATCCACCTTTTTGGACTCCTGCTTTAGCAAAGAGCCCTATAAAATGAAGTCTGTCCATCTGTTTTTTCGTCCGTCACTAACGCATTTTCCCAAATAACCTCTCAATAAATTTTTATGGAATTTAATACGAAGGTGACAATCTGTAATCGTTGAAAAGTGATGATGCCGGAATTGTGAAAAAAATTTTGGTTTGCAGGTGGCAATTTATGCCCTAAAATGGCCATTTTTAGGGTATTTCAAAATATTTCAAGATTCGTTCATTACTTTTTCTGTAATTTTTGGTGTGAAACATCTCTGGCAAAAACTCTCTTTCGGCTTGCAGGTGGCAATTCATATACGTCCAAGAATGGCGGCTTTCATGGTTTTTTTTCCAATGTCAAAAATGGTTTATCCAATTTTTGTTATTTTTTGTGTGAATATTAGGAACAACTCTTCGCATGTTATGAACCATGCATATGTCTGGGGAAAGTCTTGTTTTGTCTTTCAGAAGGGCGGTTTATGTCCAAAAATGGCGATTTTCAGTTTTTTTCCAAATATGCCAAAAACCGTTTGTCTGATTTTGTCCTTTTCTGATGTGAAAAGTAGAGGCAACTCTGTTATGAATCATGTTCCATGTCTCCGGAGAATCTCGTTTGGCTTGCATGTGGCAATTTGTGTCTATAACTGGCGATGGTCAAGGTTTTTCCAAATATGTCATTAACAAGTCATCCGTTTTTTCTTAATTTTGTTGTGATTCTTCGTTGCAAACCATGTGCCATGTCTGGTGAAAATCTCGTTTGGCTTGCAGGTGGTAGTTTACGTCTAAAGCTGGCTTTTTTCAGGGTTTTTTTTCAAATATCTTATGAATGGTCCATCTGGTTTTGTCATTTTGGGTATGATCCTTAGGGCAACTCTGCATTATGAACCATGTGCAATGTCTGGGGAAAATCTGGTTTGAGTTGCGGGTGGTAATTTATGTCCGAAAACGGCTATTTTTAGGGTTTTTCCTTTGTATGTCAAAAACTGTTTATGTGTTTCTTTATCATTTGGGGCGTGGATCTTACGGGCAACATAAATTGAACCATGACTTATATCTTGGAAATATGTTGGCCAGTGTGCTGGTGGCAATTTGTGTCAGTAATTGCTATTTTCTTTGGTCGAAAATCTCAGTAAGTTTGCGGGAGTGGAATCCTGTGACTTGTTGCTCCTTAAGGTTTCTCGCAGTTTGAAATTTTGTGCGTTTTTCGATAATAACCATAAAGAGATTGCTTTTAATCCACAGATCTGAGCAATGTGAGTGTGTCTTCACTATGGCATCGCTTAAGCTGTCTGTATCTGTGCAATGTATGTAAGCAATCTGAAAGTATATATGAGAAGACAGTGTTTTTGTTATGAATGTAACGTTCTACAGAAACAGCTATGTTATTTTTCTATGGGAAATGCACCATTAGACTTTTTAACTTTTCTATTTGCACCTCTCAGAAATTTTATCTTAGCTTTGGGAAGGTCTCATTGATGTTTCTAAATCTTGGTGGCATCTAGTGTGTGTCCTTCATGTACATTGTGTTCAAAGTTCTGCTTATGTCGATCATTACACAAATTTTTTAAAAGCATACGTCTGAAAAGACCTTATGGTAGATATACTTAATGTTTTCCGCTATTTTATCGTAAAATACGCTCAGAAACATGCGTGAGTTTGTAGAACCAAAGGGAGATATATAATTTTAGTAGTTTCTTCTGATGTAGATAACCTCATCTTTCTTGCACAGATATCTTCTGATCTAAATTTTCTCGTTTTGATTAAGACATACATTAGATTCCTTTTAGTTTCGATTTCAAAGTATTTGTCATTTTAAAAAAATATTGTTTTTCACAAATCTATTATGGTTATTTTTCCGCAATTTTCACCGTAAGTATGCTTACAGCTGTTATGCTCATATAGAAATTTGTGCAGTTAGGAAGTTATGAAAGGTTTATTAGATTCATCTGACAATCCTCCACTAAAGCTAGTCAAGCTTGCACAACACGATTTAAGTAAGCCTCTTTTGTGATCGATTTGAGGCTAAATTGGAGACAATTGTGAATCCAATAGATGGTTTCTGGAAAGTTGCGTACCTCATTGTCACTCATGCAGAATTTAATGTCATGTGTGCTTCATGTTCATGAGATAGTTGGAAGGGCGTCGATATACCCCTTCTCCCAAATTTGATTAGAGTCTCTCGTGCTAGCTCTGTGTAGGTGTCACTAAAATTATCAAAAGTACCCAAATCTAGTTGTTTTTGTTTTTGTTTGTTTTTTTCTTTTGCTGTTTAGACTGTGATTTGCTGGTAAAATCCAGTGCTGGTAAAACCTAGTGCTAGAGTTCACTGATCATGCATTCCTAGCTGCTTATATCATCATACTACTCATTGTCATTTCAGCAACAGCTATCCCCTATTGCATTGGCTTCGCCTCCTGTCGGTTACTCCCTGCCCATGCAACCAATGATACCCGTTCATCCAGTACCGAGGCAGCAGTTCACTGTTAGGGGACCGTTTATGTCTCCGCGACAGATTCCAAGGGCTCAGTACACCACCTCAGCTAGTGGCGGTCATCAAGGAGCCAGTAGACATCAGTCCAACGAGAAACAACCGACTGCTCCTAAAGCGCCATCCCCTGATGTGCACAGTGCTGTGCGTCAGGCTGCACCTGCAAAAACTGAAGTGAAAAATCCGTTTGTTCCTCATCAGGTTTGTGAAGTGTGTTGGTGTTGTTAGGTTTTCTCTTGCGGATGTGTCTGTCTGTGGCACACATAATTTGCCTTGCTGCATCACATCTGAAAGCGCATAACATTTGCAATGCTATGTATGCATCTTCGTGACCTGGCTGAAGAGATCCTCTGTGGCTTTTTCAGGTCACGTGATATAACTTTCGAATCATATTCGCTAGAACTGCGTGAGAACCTTAAAGGGATAAATTTTTGCGTTGATTTATTTTTGCGAGTCCAATTTTTGGGGCGTTATGTGTGGATTTGTTTGTGCGAATCAGAGATTTACAGATAAAATGTGAGGAAGTAATTTAGCCAATGCACATCAACGAAAATAAGGAGGAAGTTATCAGCATGCATATTAAGAGAAAGAGCGAGCTCTAGTAAGTTGTTGGGTTTGCTTTTGGTCAGGTTAGAATCTTATTTTGATAAATTTGCGCGGATGTAATTATTTGCAAATTTAGCAAAAATTCTCAAAAATTAAGCCACGCTAAAAAATCCCCTGAGGTACCTCAAGCTATGAGTTCTCATAAATTTTGGATTACATGTTATTTGTGCCTGTAAATTTGTGCTGTTTCAGTTTGAAAGTTAATCGCAAAAATACGTAGCAATCGCTTGGAAAATAAAACCTGCCAAAATTTTTGTGAAATACTAACCTGCTAAAATACGTACGTTGTTTCAAAACGTTACGAAATCCTTAATTCGCAAAAATTTATATTTGCTACAAATTTTTATTGCTTCACTCACGGTTTGCTCCGACAAAAATGTATATCGTCTATATGATTCGATACATGGTGTGATGTATCACGATCTATTATCTTCTCTGCCTATTTCACGTGCCTATATGTATGTCTCGTGGACTTTGTCAGTGGCGTGGATTTTGACAAAGCTATGTTCAAGCTTCTCGTGTGTTCGTTGTCAGGTGCCTCTGTGGTATCTGTGACAATCATGTCATTCTATTGTACCATTGCTGCATGTGAGTGTAGGTAAAGAAGACAAAAAAGGCTTTGAAATTTATGTGGTGAATTTTGGTTTGTATCAGATGTAGTGACTTAGTCTCCTC
>JAOBRC010378904.1:0-12580 GCA_027575255.1 Scolionema suvaense
AAGTAAGATGAGATAATTCCATTTGGTCTGACCATGCGTCATGCATAATTACCATTGAGAAGCAAAATGGTAGCATGTCAAAATTCTCCCATAACTTTGGAAGTAGATACCTCTCGAACTACAACAGCTTTTTGCATGAAATAAAAAGCAGCAGTCATGTTTTTGCAGGCTCTATTACCACGCCAAAAATCATTTTAGACCAGTATATTGCTATAATAAAATTTAGAAGCAGTGCTTTCAAATTCCCATCCCAAATTACAAAAACGTAAGGCACAGACTATAGCCTCCGAAAAAGGTCATTTTTAATCATAAAATAGCCACCAGGTACAGCAACAAAAACTTTTTTCCATATACCAAATATGGTCACAAACATAAATGTTGCTTCTTCAGCTAAACACCAACAATTACCAGAAACCATGAAGGATGAGCCCTTCTTGCAATATTTTCCAGAACACCTTGACAGAAGTAAAAACTACAGTAGACTCTTTATAACTCAAATATCCAGGGGGAATCAAACCATGTTCAAGTTGCAGAGAGATACCAGTAATCGAGAGATGGGAAAATAGTCTACATTCTTTTATGAATGACAAATTTTGCATGATTTTTCTTTTGATGTGAATGAACACATTATCATTGATTGCATCAAAGAAAATCTCTTTTTATACATTATTAGGCCCCAGAATGTATGTGCCTAAGCATGCTGAGTGGTTTGAGCAACCTTGGACACGGCTTTGTGCAACAAGATATCGCTCTACCAGGGTTCCCTGTCCGTAATCTCCATCTCTTCCATCATTCTTCATCTCAACAGTTCATCAGCACAAACTCAAAGAATGGTTTCGTCCCTAATTTGGATATATTATACAGAACATTATGTCAAGAGTAAGTAGAGCCAGTAGCACTGACCATGAACATCTGCAGTGGACCCTCCATAATTCAAACATCTAGGGGGAAACAAAATGCGTTCAAGTCATAAAGAGATTCAAAGTGGTAGATAGATGGGAAAATATTCCAAATTCTTTTATGAATGACCAATTTTTTGTGACTTTTCTTTTTTCATGGAAAGACAATCTTTGACTGCACCAAATAAAACATCTATTGTGTGGATTTGAAAGCACCAAAACACAGTATCATGAGCAGAACCACTATATTCTGCCTACTTCTGAAAGAAATCAAAATAGAAGCAATTTTCGTAATTGAAGTCACTAAAAAAATATTGCACCTTTCGAGTTACAAAGAGCAAATATGTAAAGAGACATGAGAATAGTTCAATTTAAGTAGAGATTCGACCTATGGAGGTTTGAGTAAGAGAGAAGAGAGCTTTCTGTTAGAGTTAAACTGGAAATTAAACAGCTGCTATCTATTAGCTCTGAGATCTATGAAGGTTTTGAAAACTTTGATGAGACACGAGCTGTATTTCTTGACATTTCTAAAGCATTTGACAAAGTTTGGCATGAAGGTCTCGTTTATAAGCTTTCTCAAAATGGTGCTTTTGGATCCGTTTTGGAACAAATTAAAAACTACCTTTCAGGCAGGGTACAACGAGTTGTCGTCAACGGCCAAGAATCCAGACGGACTACCATTCATGCTGGGGTCCCGCAAGGTTCTGTTTTGGGACCTTTATTATTTCATACTTATATTAATGATCTTACCGAAACATAAATTGTGCCATGAAGCTATTTGCCGACGATTCTTCCTAATTTGCAAGGGTTCGTGATGTTCATGCTACACACATATCACTTAGTAGGGATTTAGACATTACTAACCAATGGGCATTTCGATTGAAGATGGTATTTAATCCAGACACAGCAAAACAAGCTATAGAAGTAATATTCTCTGTCGAATTGGCTAAGCCTAAGAATGATCAGCTTTCCTTCAATGGCATACCAGTTGCCCGCAAGAATTCTACAAAGCATCTAGGTTTGATAATTGATAGTAAACTCAATTTTAAAAACCATAGTCTTGAATCTGTTGCTAAGGCTAGCAAGGGTATTTCTTTTCTCAAATACGTCTCCAAGTATGTTAACCAAACAGTATTGGACCAATCGTATAAACTATATGTGCGACCCCATCTTGATAACGGCGATGATATTTATCATAATTAGCTACAAGATATGATGGAATTAATAGAGTCTGTTCACTATCAAGCAGCCCTCATTGTATCTGGATGTAGGGAAGGAACAAATAAAAGGAAGATTTATGATGAACTAGGTTGGGAAAGTGTTACTTACAGAAGGTGGGAGCAAAGAATTTGTCTTTCTTATAAAATACATAATAACTTGACTCCAAGTTACCTCAAGGAATTAATACCAGCTAGACAGCCTCTAAGGGAAAATCCAAGACAGCGCAGAGACTATAACACTTCTACCTGTCTTGCACGTACCGTACGGAACAATATAAGAATAGTTTTTTTTCCCTTCAGTATCCAACATTGGTCTACTTTAGATGCTTCTATAAAAAATTCCGAGTCGCTAAGTGTATTTCAAACTAGCCTTTTTAAGTTCATACGACCAGCAAAATCCAGTCTCTTCAACATAAAGGATAAGTATGGCACTTCATTGCTAACCAACCTTCAAGTGGATTTCAATGATCTCAGAGTACATTGTTTCAATCACAATTTCAATTGTCACAGTCCAATCTGCAGATCCAACAAGGAAGAAGAAACTTCTGAACACTATCTCTTGCGTTGCCCTTTTTATACACAACAATGCCAAGAACTGCTTAGTACGGTTTCTGATGTGATACAAAGTGATGAATCGGTACTCCCTCACAGCCATAAGAGTTCTCTCCCTATGTATGGCAGCAATGTATACAACAGTATCTCAGAAAAGCTAATTGCAGAAGCTACTATTAGATATATTAAAAGTTCGCCAAAATTTCGCAATCTTGAAGCGTTTATCGGTGATGCTGATAATTCCACTTTGACACCCGTGCAGGCACTTGTCTTTACAGTATTGCCTATAATATAATACAATACGAAAATTTTTGTGTGAACATTTGTGTGTGGATATTGTATTCGTATTTATTTAAGTTTTGTCAGCGTTCTACGCTGTCTTCTATTTTAGTCTGTACGGGAGTACGGTATTGGCCCCAGGTGAGGAGTTTACCCACTCTATTCCAGTGCCCTACCTTAGGATGTACAAGATGCATATGTTTTATGTGAATGGAGAAAAAAAATTTTCACCATACCATCATTGGTGCAAGGGAGATATTCGATGGTATAGATAGCCTAACGTCGCTATATCCAAAGGCAGATAAAAGTGTTCTCCAGTATGACATGCATAATATCTTTGACCCCAAAAATTACAAGAAAATACAACCAATGGCTGATAAAATAAAAAAACAAACTTAAAAAATGACCCATGTTTGACATAAATGACCACGGCTAGGCCAACCAATGGTCCTCAGAGATATAATACATAATCCATTTATGACAACCTTCATTGCTCTCCACTTTTCCACCAAAACTTTCAAAAGCGTAATGAACATATTTTGAAATAAAGAAAACCTCCATAAATTGTCACCTGCAAGTTATTATTTTTTTTTAGAAAAATATGGCAGCATCACTCTTTTCTGGATTTCAGATTCTCACACAGATATCCAAACAGACCTTGTTTTGCAGGAATCTTCTAAAAAGCGAGAGTGCAATAAACCTTACAAAAAGACACCGTGTGAAAACACATACAACTTTTATGATAATGCATTGTTGACTTTTCTTATACGAATAACTTTGTTAGATTTTACTTTGCTTCATAAAAGGAGCAATGTGGTAACATATATTGCAGTGAACAAGTGCCTCATACTAAGTCTGCCATAAAGATTGATTTGTCTTATCTGTGTTCTGCTGATTTTACACGGGTGATTTGATCATGCCTGTCGACATTGAAAGAGTGTCTTAGGCAAAGCTTATTGTAAGTCACAAGTCTTTGTTTTTCCTTTCATTTTGATCTTGGTAAAGCTGCTACCATTTTATGCAGTATTACAAATAAACTGTGTCAAGTCCATGAGTTAATAAAAACACTTTTCTTTCTCAATAGTCGTTCGTGTTGTTTAGGCCGACTTTTTAACCCTAACGTGTATGGGCTTTTTGGGGATTTTGACGACGTGATCACAATTTTTGCAGGGGGTAATTTCAGGACAATTTTCATGAACATTTTGAATTTACTTTTTGAGTCTGAATTTTGTGTAAATCTTACTAATACCATTTCTACCAATGATTTGCATGATTTTCTTAGGGTTTTTTTTTGATCATTTTTTAGGCCAGCACTCTAGCTTCTCAAAAGCACCAACTTGTCTTCTCTTCAACTTTGCCCCATATTTACATGCCGAGCTCCTTTGGGAACTTTTCTGGAACTTGAAAACCATAGCAGGTATCAACTTGCGGCTTTACGTTTCCGTGAAGTACTTTGTGTACATTGATACTTTTCTGTTTTCAAAGACAAGACGTTTGATGGAAATTCTTTGGACTGGAACAAAACCTGAAAGCAGGAATAAAACAGAACCCAAGAAATGAGCTTTATAAGAATCACTATATTCTCAGATGAACGAAGAAAGCACAAAACACTAAAAGCGATGAAAAATGCAGCATTAGGTGTGAGCAATACCCAGCAGAGCTCGCCGCTCTCCCTCTATTAGCAGGGAATAACTCTGCCCATGAAAGGACAGGAAGCATAATGTAGTGGAACCTGATTACACCTGACATGTGATACAAACTAAGGATGATTTTGAGGTTTAGAAGAGTGTAAAGTAAAACAATCTCCAAAATCGATGACTATGGCCAATGGCAGCTAAAAATTGCAGACCATGAGTAGGTTTGAAAATTCATTTATCGAAAGTGGCAACCAGCCATGCACTAGGACTTGTGACATGAGTGAATCCATCACTCATATGGAAGCAATGGGGAGCAAACTTATGACTTCCCGCTCGTTGGCTGATACTAGAAATTTTTTGGTGCTTAATCAATTGCATATACTCAAAAACAAAATTAAATACTGCGTTCGGGACAAAGTTTAAGCATCAAAAAGTATGATCAGTATATTTGTTAAACTGTTCACTGCTATAGTGTATACGGCTGTATTACATGCATATTTTTATTACAGTCCTTCTGCTCAGCACTTCCTGCATCCACCCAATGTCTGCTATTCTTCCTATTTGTTCTGGCCTTGCTCCATATCTTCACCTAGTTTTGGCTACATTCGTGCTATCCCATTTCCCACACAAAGATTGAAAAAATCTCCTGCAACTCATCCCATTACCACCACACTTCTCCTTATACCCACAGCGACATGATTGATTAGCTTTTTCAGTCACTGCAGCAAGTTCATTGCTGACATAAATGCTGAGAAGCCGGTACATCCTTCTACATGAGGAATTCTAGACCAAAAACAAAATGCTAGAGCCCACAAAAGTGATGCTCTAAAAATGCATGCCCCTCTCTTTTTGCATGGACTGCGATTTGCCCTCATTTTTATATCTGCACTCATTACATCACTATTATTGCAGTAGCAACATGAATGAAAGCCTGGACTGCTGAATGTACGTACACTGCATAAGAACAACACAAAAAGGGAGGTCAAACGGCTGGCAACAAGATTTTATAGTCGTTTTCTTGATGTTGGCAGTATAAAGACAGTACCAGTATATGGGCAGTACACACTTCTATTATTTACCATTATATGCTAAACTGATTCTGCTTGTAATCCATCCCATTTCAATTGATTGCTAATTGCCTTAATAAGTACATGTTCAAACAAAACTGGGGACCTCTACCCATATAAGGTTGAGGTAAGATCACTTCAAAACTGAAATAGCATTCATAGGCATCAAACTTTTTTGCATCCGAATCTATTCTCGACAGTATCTTTTCTCATTTGATGTTCTTGTGCCAAATATTATGGGCCAAAAAGCCAACATTCTGGAGAGTCAACATCGATTTTCACCTTCACAGCCATATATCAACTAATCAAAACTGGGTCAGCTCGCAACAGATAGAAGTAGAAATGACAACCTACCGTGAAGTAGCAGTGATTTCGGGAGATTCAAAATCATCCTGATGGCAATAGAGCAAGTTTCTATGCAAAGTTGATTTTTGTTCCTGGAAGACAACAAAAAGATCAAGTCAGCAGGCAAACAGTTAAATAGCTGCTTCCGCACAATCTTCTCTAATGAACAAATTAGCAACTACAGTACAGAACTCCTTAAACAATAATATATACAACAGCTATCTTCTGTATATTGCAAATTTCATTCGTTCAAAAGCAGATTTCTGACTTCCATAATCCCTAAAGTTGTACACCAAATTGTTGATTCTAACTTGGTTCCCACCAGACGTCAAGAGCGCTAACAGTGCTTACCTAGCATTAACGAGTACTGCCCTAACTGGGGGTTAAGTCCTAATATCACCCACACTATGAAAAGAGAAACTGTATTGACAGTATCCGCTTCTAAGTAAAGGGCCGACATTAAAATTCAGAAGGTTACGACAAATACATACTCTTCCAGACTTTTGAGCAACCTGACTTAATTTGACATATGAAAAAATTTGACAGTTATCATTGAATAGCTATTCTCATATCTGTCGTCCATGGTCAAACAATACGCAAAAAGAGTTGATTATTTTCATGAAAGCGTGTTCCAATGTAGGCCAACACTTTCAACAAATTGTTTCTAGTGGTGGCAAGAAAACCACAGTATTTGACACATGAAAATGACAATGACAATGCATGACAATGGCAAGAGTTTCTGCAAAGCAAGTGCTGGTCTAGGGCAAATGGCAAGCATACTGCAATGCAAGCTAGGTTGCCGGTCCAGATGCTAGCAGTTAATTCTGATTCTTGGGTAAATCTTGTACAAGCAATGGTTAGCTTGATACTATATGGGGAACTCTCTTTCAAGGTCTCACTTGGATGAGCAAACATTCAAGAATAACTTCTAATCCAGCTGCTTTTCGAATAATTATTTGCAGAACTTCCTAAACAGCAGGAGCAGTAGCACAAAGAAGGAGTAATACGAAATCAAAAGCAATACATTACAAGAGTTGAATGAATGAGTCCTTACGTCAGGTTGATAGAATTGTAGATTAATCCAAGGTTCCTCAGCTTCCTTAGCTTGGACCTGTTTGAATGATGGCTGCTTCTGCTTACCTTTGGAAGCTTTTGAAAAACGCAGCTAGGAGAAAATTCAAATATCATTTCACATATCAGGCAAATCAGATCAAAGAGCACCACCCAGTACACATACTCGTGAAAAAATGCTAAGTAGCAAGCACTATGAAATGAAACACTCAAATGGTACTGATCTAAGGACACAATATGACTTTCACTTTCACTATAGAGGATATGCTAGGCATGCTCACTCTGATGATGCTCTCCCATAGTCAGAATGGTAGAAATGTAAGCTCTCATCAACTAAAATTTGTAGTTTCAAGTATCTATAGTGTTAGGTAAACAACTCGCGGCTTTTGCCGGCTCGCTTGCAGGCCAGAGGCCAGCGCCGGAGCGTCGAAAGGACCCAGAGTTGAGTTTTTACTGTTAGTATCCTCGGAAAATCAGGTCGCTGCTGGTTTGTAGATTTTTGTAGATTGGAGATTCATAGATAGGATTTCTAGAGGCTTGTAGCTTGAAATCAGAGTAAGACCAGAATCGTGAAGGATATTTTTCCGGTGAAACTTTTTGATGTGAATGCAACTTAAGACTCATGAGATGTAGAGGGGGCTTTATTGCAGTTATGGGGATCGTTAAAAGTCATTCCAAATTAAGGAAATCTTGCAAAAAAGGAGGCTCTTTCAATATGTAGCAAGTTTGAGGGGCTGTAAATTAAACAGTGCACTAGTAACGTGGTTTCATTTGCTATAACCTCTTACAACTTTTTGTTCTGTTTCAGGAAACTAAGTAACAAGTTCGAAATATGTCGGTCTCATGACGTCACATGACGTCAAAAGTGGTAAAAATCTCGGTAAAAGCATAGGAGATTTGTAGGCCCTTGTCAGAGCCAAAAACCAATTTCAAAAATAATCAATGTTGAGAAAACGTGCTATATAGGTAGTAAACAAACCAAGTTTACTTCTGAGTGAGTTTGAACGAAATCACTTGATTAGATTTTGACATATTAATGAATGAAAATGTAAGTTAAGTATTAGCAGCCCATAGTGACACGCATCATTTAACGTAAAAATATGCACTTTTGAAAGCGTCACATATAGTACTTCGAGACACTGAATCATCCTTACTATACAATTTCTGAAAGAACAACTTGTGGGCTTTCATTCTGTCAAGAAATATTTGCCGACGTCGGTACCAAAATGATGTCACGTGACGTCAAATGTGGCCAAAATACTGAAAAAATTGAAATTTAGGGCTGTTTTCGACGGCTCTAACGGCCACATTAAAAACTTTCAATATATATCAAACTTTTTGTATGGGTAGAAGATAACATTTTGCGTCGATGATGGGATTTTAAAAAAAATTCCTTCGCTTAGATTTCGAGAAAAATGACGTCAAAGTTCGAGTACGGCCAAAAATGACCGATTTTGGCCTGTTTTTGTACCCCATTTTCACAAATTGAATTTTCTACGTAAATTAAGTCTGACATAAATATAACTGGGGCACCAAAGTAGAACATTCTTTGCTTCATCTAAAAAAAGTAGTTTGGGTCCGATGACGTCACTTGTCGTGACGTATGACGTCATCAAAGAGGGGTCACTTTTCGTCAAAGACCCTACTATTGAGCCCCCTGGAGCAAAACTTTCACCAAATCGGTGGGTTTTAACGAAGGATATGGTAAGGAGATATTGACAAGATATGATTTAGTGAGTTTCAGGGATTTTCAAGCACGTCTTGGTGGATTTTACACGAAAAAACTGAAAAAGTGCCTTTTTTGGCCAAAAATTGGTCTATTTTAACCCCCAAGGCAACTGTGGCCTGAAATGCGCAGATCAAATTTGTCAACATACAACTAAAATAGTTCTATCACCTGGCCAAGTTTCATGTCTTTATCTGAAGAATTCGCAAAAATATGCTAAAAAAACCACCACAAATCTCACATTTTCAATTTTCGCCATTTTTGCCATTTTTCCGCATTTGACAGTGAATAACTCAAAAACCACAAATGGGCTAATTATATGCTTTGCATCATTAGATAGTACTAGCGGAGTTCTCAAAAGGAGCCGAGAATCAGATCCATCACGTGTCGGCAATGACGTCAAAAATGACGTCAAAAGTGCCAAAAATGACCCAAAAATACCCTATCTGACGGCATGTCGGATGTCGTGACGTCAAAAATACCAATGGGCAAAGCGTCAAACCGATTTTGAAATGAAGGCTGATAAATTCCCTACCCATCCCTAAGCTAGTTTTGCCGATACCGGCACCGACGTCGAAATGCCAAATCGAAACGTCGGAAATCGAAAAAACGTTGTTTTGACTTTGGGCCGACGTCGGATGGGTGTCGGATCCGACATTTTCGACCAAACCCCAATTTTTCGAAGCACAATTTTATTCTCTATTACTTTGCCAATCTGTGGCCCCAAAACCTTTACTGTTCTGAAAATATCGGCGTTTTTCTGAAACACTAGCAATTTTTAGTCAATTTTTGACATCAAAAAACAACATCAGCCGAAGTTTTGCCGGCATCAGCACTTGGCTCAAAAGTTGCGCCAAACTGGACAATCTTGATGACATGCTCAAGCGTGCCTCAAATTCCCTCGCATTTACCAACGCAAAAGCGGCTTTACCCAACACAGTCGTTGAGTATTTAATGCTAGTGTCTTGTCGATTCCTTAGGGAGGACCTAACGGTCTCCCTAAGCAATTCTCCAAGGACACTAACATTAAAAACTCAACTCCGTACTCTTGGATGAACGAGACGATTGAGGAAGCATGAAGACAAAGAAAGGAAGACCAAGATGAGCAGAGCAGAAGAAAGAGTAAGAATGCTTTATACATGGATAAGAGCTGAATATGGTTCGAACCAATATTACAATATAATAGTGTGCAACTCATATGAACAAGCAAATGTGATGTGAACAAACTAGGTGCAGCCACCTCAAAAACCTGAAGGTGCTACGGCAGACAACTCATGCACATTCCGGCAAAATTCTTTAAAAGGGGTAAACAGTAGACCTGGACACATTCCTCAACCTCATGCAAAAAATGAAAGGACACTTGGGTTATCTATCACTTGTTAACACAGAATGCAAATACTGGATCAAGGAAGATATGCACAGTCAACTCAAGAAGCTGATGTGCAAAGTAACCAACCCTCGGATAAAGGCATAGTAGCAGGCAGAGAATCAACTAAACAGCTGATGCCCCAATTTAGTACTTTTCAGTTTTGAGAGCAATTGGATTTGACCTTCAGTGCCCCAAATATGTACATGTGCGTCCTGGCAGCAGGCTCATTTTAGCCCACCATATCCCGCAATCTGTTGAAATTGAGAGGTCGAAATCCAGGGCTTTTTCAAAGAACAGACAATTGTGCCTTGATTGTCCATACATTTCGGCTCTAGTTATAGTGGTTCAAAGGATATGGCCTTGTTGGAGTTTGCAAAATTGACAGGTCAATTTTTCAAACATAGCAGTGTCTAAAGACTATGACAGTGATTGTCAATAAACTCAGCAAAAAGCATACAAAAGCAATCATGTGGAACGTGATTGTTATTCTGCAGCTGCGAGCATATAAGCAAAATTAATAAGTTTGGGGAATAAAACCATAGCTCTTCTTTTCCTATAAATAACTTCCATTTAAGTCTTATATCAGAGATTCAGGTAAATTCTCCCATGCTTATGCTCTCCAAGCAATATGACCATACTAATGACGACAATTAGGGAAGTGGCCTCCCATAGCAACACAGAGCAACAAATACCACACATTTTCTGAAACAGTGCTATCCTTATTATTTCTACTATTGCGTCAAAGTTGGCCACAGACATGTAATCAATTTAATGTTCCTGACTGCGTACTTAGAACTTCTGATATGGATGAGAGGTTGAACATGTGCTCGAAAAGTAGCTTCTTGTACAAAATGAAATCTTGGCCATAAACTTTGAGACCTCTGGCATTTGTCAACGTACTTCCTCAGACATAGGTACCTGATCATAGATCGCAATTCTAAAATACCGACCAAATCAGCGAGATTGATAAAGTTTACATATAAATCAACAAACCAACTTAGAACTATTTTATGATCTATATCTATATGTCCATAAGTCACATCAAACAGCTGCAAATAGGCAAAAACTGACAAAATCTCGACAAAGTGAACGTGGTCACAAAATAGGGTGTACCACTCCTTCTTGTCTTCAAAATCACTCAAAGTCGTTAATGTCTGACCTGTTAAACCGCGACACCAAGTTGATACGTGTTTTCTCCACAGTCTGATTATGCTATGAGTTCTTCACTTGTGGGACAGGCAGCACTGTGTGCTGCACATATGCCAATATAATTTGGTCCAACATTGTTATATTCCTTACTTTTTGGTTGCGTTCAATTAAACTCCAGTTTCAACTCGAACACACATACCTGAACAGGTTTAGCACTATCAGCTTCATCTTCTGATTGCGTATCATCACCGCTAACCAATGCAGCTGCAGCTTTCTTCTCATTCTCATCAGCTTTGTCGAAATAACTGAAACTTGGTCGCAGCTGAATGACTCCATTTATTGGGGTTACATGAAGCACACCTACAAGACGAGAAGAAAATCTTCACAGATATTCAAATCAATCCCCAGGGTAACCAAAAACATTTGAGTGCATAGACATTATCTCAGGACCAAACTTTTGGACATGTCCAAAGAAGACATGATAATTTCAGCGTTTTAGTGTAAATTTTCGTAAATTCATAATACACAAGCCGCATCTTAACCACAATGATGAACATAAATAATACGCATTTTTGGTAATCTAATAGCCTACTACATCAAATGCATAATAACGCAATACCTTTCTTAAGTACCTTACTTTTGTACTTTACATTATTCAAAAACAAAATTCAGTTTCATCTTGGTTAGATTCTGACTGATGTAAAATTGAAGCAAGGCGTAGAAATCCTTACCATCTGAGTATATTCCAGCAACATACTTCGAACTATCCTCGGTTGCCCGCACAGATGAAAGCACATTTCGGTCCATTGTGTCTCTACGAAAAAATCTTTCGTTTATCATACGTCTGCTTATGCGTATCTAAGATCCAAAACTTCTCTATATTCAAAACAGCAAAGAGACAAAAAAGATCCGCCCTTTCCATGCTGTAGATAGTGGGCAGCATACAGAAACGAACTCAAATGCATTTATCCGGTAGGCTCGCATTTATAATCAAGCAAAACAAATACTTCCTCTTTTTCAACTCTTCCTTATCACGCCAGTGTCACTTTTGATGCACAGTAACAATTAGCTTTTAAAAATCCTCTCACTGCAATGAAACTATTGTGATCACAACTAAAATAAACGTTTATGTATCCGCAGAATTTGCTCAGTGCTGACATGCATTCAGCTAGTGTGCCTCTAAGTAGAAGTTTCTATGTGTTAAAGAAGAACTCATACAATATTTAATTATTACGGCTAAAATGTGAATTCACCACCAATAAATAG
>JAOBRC010379015.1:0-12579 GCA_027575255.1 Scolionema suvaense
CGGTCAGTCCGATCGCCTAACTGCCTATTGAGGGGAACGAAATCTGGTTCTCCAAAAAAATATTTGCAGAAGCTTGTCAAATCGGATTGCATGGCAGATAAACTGCTGGAATAAACTTCGCAAAACAGTGCCATCAAACCGCAAAAAATGGGTTGAAGCTTGTCAGAGATAGTTGGCGCGACTTCCTTGATAAGATTACATCTGACCAAGATGAAGAACGGATGTGGAATTTTGTCAAGTCCTTAAATGGAAGCCCTGACACAAACTCCCCTAGCGAAGCCATGATTCATAAGGGTAGAGTACTCACTGATCCAAAGGCCAAAGCCAATGCATTCGTTCAACACTATGCCTCTGTCAGCTCGCATAGTCTGTCTAAAGATGAACAAGCTTTCACCACATCGGTACTTAAACAAATAGACTCTCCCTCTGCGGCCACTGACAATTGTACTCCATTCACATCCCCCGAATTGAAATGCGCAATCAAGAAAACGCGCCGCCGGGGTGCCCCAGGATTCGACGACATCCCTCCTTCTTTCCTGAAAGCTCTCGGACCCCTGGCACTAGCGGAACTTTCGGACCTTTTTAACGCATGTTTCCTCCATGCTTCCTTACCTCATGTTTGGCGAACAGCCATCATTATTCCCTTGCTAAAAGCAGGGAAAAGCGCTAGTGATCTCGCATCCTACCGCCCCATTAGCCTCACATCCTGTGTGGTGAAGACATTCAAACGAGTCCTAGCCGACAGGCTCTACTTTCTTGCGGAATCACAGTCATGGTTCTCCTCGCTCCAAGCCAGTTTTCGCAAAGGCCGCTCCTGCCAAAACCAAATCCTCCAGATGGTGCAAGCGATTGAACATGGGTTCCAGTCTCGCCCACTTCAACGATCTGTGCTAGCACTCCTAGATTTTAGTAAAGTCTATGACACAGTCTGGAGGGCGAAGCTTCTCCAACAAATGATGGATGTCGGGATTCCCCTCCAGATCATCAGATGGGTACGCGCACTTCTCACCGACCGCCAAGCCCGGGTTCGCCTATACGCCACTCTCAGCCAAAAGCTGGACGATCCGGCAGGGTCTACCACAAGGCTCGGTCTTAGCTCCTCTTCTTTGTCTGTTCTGTATAAACACCCTAACTCCATTACTGCCCCCTGGCCTCAACACTGCCATGTTTGCTGGCGATGTGTCCTTACTGGGCACATCTCGTGATCGCCAACTGGCAGCCCAGAGTGTCCACGAACGTATAGACGCAGTTGTCGAATGGAGCGGTATTTGGAAACTGTCTCTCAATGCATCCAAAAAAGAATCCTCTACCTTGTCCACGTGGACCAATGACGGGAAATGGGAGGCAAACCTTCACAGTACCCCCATCGCCCATAATGCTCATCCTCGTCTTCTTGGCGTTATCCTCGACAGGGCTCTCAACTTCAATGCCCACATAGATCATATCACGTGTAAAGTCCTCAGGAGAATAAATGTCCTCCGCATCATATCTCACACGGAATGGGGATGGCGCAAACTCGACTTGCGCAAGCTTACTTATGCATATATCCACTCGGTCCTCACATACGCCGGGCCAGCCTGGCAACCGTGGCTCTCCCAATCCGCTATATACAAACTCGAGCGGACACCAAACAAAGCACTCCGTCTCATTACTGGCCAGATCCAATCCACACCAGTGGAGGCCCTTCATATTGAATCAGGCACAACTCGTCAATGCTCAAAACGGACTACCAAAACGGACCAACTGGCGATCCCTTGCCAACTCACTAACTACACACATCCCACCAGAAGCTCAAATCGACAACCATTCCTCTCTTTCTCCACTCCTCCATGGTCTTCGGAAGATGATGATACCATCACCATCTCCACAACCGGCTGCGCTGGCAAGACCTCTTCAACACAGGACCAGTTGCCCTCTTCATTACAAGTCGTCAGGAACCATGAACCTGATATTACTATGTATACTGACGGATCTGCGACCGGTGGAATTTCTGATGGAGGTGCTGCTGCTGTAGTTACACACGGTGATCCGGAGGACCCAATCCTCATTGAGACCCTTAAAAGTAAGGGACGCAGATTCACCTCTTCCTATGAAGAAGAATTAGTCGCCCTAGAACTCACGATCTCATGGATCAAAACCAGTACTGTCCCTCCGACACATCATATCCTCATATGTTCTGATAGCTATGCACTATCCACCGCTATCCATTCTCATAATCCTTCTATATTCTCACTGATATCTAAAATTTGTGTTCTCCCACAATGCATTACCATACAGTGGGTGCCAGGCCACTCTGGCTTTCCGGGGAACGAAATGGCTGATGCTGCTGCCAAGGAAGCTACTACCTTGCCACAGCCTTCCCCACCTATTTCTCTCCAAGCTGTATCATCTCTTAAAAAAACTAACATTTCTCAACCGCCCCTAACTCACCCACGTCTAATGCAAACATACAATAGCTATTCAATGGCCAAAGACAAATGCTGTACCAATCGCACGGATGAGACAACACTCACTGGACTCCGGTCGGGTCACCATCCCTCTTTCCTTGACATTGCCAATCGGATGCGGAATGAACCAGACGCGCACTCGACATGTCCAGACTGTAACGAGAGTGAACACACCCTCGGACGCTGGCTACTGTCCTGCCCCGCCCATGCTGAAACTCGATATCGTTTGTTTGGGGATGACCAAGGGGATTTCTCTTGGCTCTCCTCGCAACCTGAAAAGATCTTAGCGTATGCTAAGAAGACATTGCCTTCTTAGACGCCGGACTTCTGTGCACCCATCAAAAAAAAAAATGCTTGGTGCAGTAATGGTTCGAATAAGAGCCTAGGGGCTTATTTAATTTTACCACTCTTACCACCAGTAACCTGCATTGGATCAAAAAGGGAATGTTCAACAATATATCATCAACCAATGAGAATCTTTATCATTGGCTGCTAAATCTTCTCAACTTTTGAAGCTTGCATCATCAGCTGATACATATCTTTCATCTGTTAAAATCTTTTCTCAACCACTAAAGAATTTTATCAACTGGTGAGAGGGATGCATGAAGCCTTATTTGTTTTCCGTCAGGAGGTAACACCATGAGGGGAGAGTCAATTAAGTTGCCATAAGTTGAGATTTTTCTGTCCACCTGCTTTGCTGCAGCTACTAAGAACCTATAGCCTTAATTACAGTGCAATTCCTCATAAGTGGTTGAATAATCAACAGAATATCCATTCCTCTAAAGTGCTGATCCATTTCTATCAAACGGTGAGAAATCTCTCAACTCTTGAGAGAAATTCTCAGTTTACCGTGAGACTCAATTATGGCAGCTTAAGTTGCAATCAATTGTTGGTGGATTGTTACAACAGTTTGTTTCAATTATCAACTGATGATTCTGCATTATTGACAGTTGACAGAGCTCTCAACTATTGAGAAATTTAGGCAACTGATCAGTTGATCCTATAATATTAACATGTCCTTTTCTGATCCTACTGAGGCAACTAGTGTAAGGGAGCGCTTATTCGAGACTAGCCTGCTCACAGACTGCTCGAGAAAGTCAGCTCTCTCCCCGTCTGCTCACTTCAGCATGCTAATGCAATCTGCTACATCAGTGTAAATTCAATTGAACAGACGGCTCTGCCACCTGCTTTCATGCTGCACGGATTGCAATAAACAAATTTGAATCTTGGCGCGCATATCATTTGTTGCTACAATACATAGCATAATTAGTTACTGTGTCTTTGTCTTGTTTACGTGAGATCTTGCCAATGTTTTGCCAAGTTGCATAACATTAGCGCTCAATGTTAGCAGACCTAGCAAACAACTGAAGTCCGCTAGGTCTGGGAGCAGGCTAATTCGAGACAGGCGCTTAATCGAGATGGGCATTTATAATTTTTTTTTTAACGGGCACTCCTCCAGGTCAATTTTTTATGTAAATGATTAACCTTTTCGTACAATAAGTCTTTCAGAGCAGTTTCAAAGAAAAGGAAACTAGCCTGTTCGCATCCCAACCTCCCTGCGTTTACTTGCTTGGTTGGTCTGTTAACATTCGCGCCTAAACAGAGTATTTTAATTAGGTCATATTTTCTGAAAAGCTGGCAAACGTCTGCCCCACAGAATTGTTTATGCAAATAAACGTACAGCGTCTGAACCTTTTCTATGGAAGCTGGTAGTAATTATGATGTTGCCAGGGAGATAAGCTAGTGGAGAATACATAATTATGGCGTGTGCTCTTTTATACAGATGGCGCAGGTCTGTTCATCAACTGAGCGATTGTGAGCAGACTCTGTGGGAAACCATTAGTTTTGAGCAGAGTATGCGAGCAGGCTAAAAGGACACTTATTAGAAATTAACCTGAGAGTTACATTTCTCATAAAGCACTTGAATTAAGTAAAATGCAAAGAAAGGATATCAATATCCTCATCACTTTCCCCATGAACTTTGTCAATTGGCAACCCATTTGAGCTGGCCTCTGCAGCATTACTGTCAGAGCAAACGGGCCTCGCCACATCATTTTCCTAAAAAATTCTGAGTTCTCTCTGAAATTGGAATAAGCGCCCACCCTAGATACAGATGCTTGCAAAAATATTTCTTGAAAAGACAGGCGCTCATTCAAGATGGGGGCTTATTGGAGATGGGCACTTACTCGAACCATTTCGGTACAACCAGACCACTACTTTAGGACATGCAGGAAATTTGAAGCAAAATTTACTGCTTCATATAACTACAATCATAGCTTGCATTTCTACAACAGAGGTCTACACTAGAATCTGAGAGGGAAATAAGCTATGAGAATCAAATTGTGATTGCGTTTGCTTGAGCTACAGGATGGTAGTTCACATGATGAAATAAATCATTAATAGCAAACCTTCTCCAATTTCACACTGTTCGGATGGCGTGCAACAGCCATTTATTCCAGGGCATCTCGAAGCTGAAAGAAAGTTTTAAGAAGTCAGATGGTTGTGAAAAAAGGACTCCAAGAGTATGCCTAACAGAAACCCTGCACTAATATAAAAAACACCTGTTGGGACCAAGAAGATACCCAACTTAAAAAATCCAGCACAAATCAACCTCAAATATTAATGACTAAATTCACAAAGATCAACAAACCAGCAGAACATTTACTCCTGTCATAAGGTTAGCCGCATGCAACAAGATGACATCACTGACTTAACAGTCAAGTAAACCATGACCAAGCGAAATGTTCAAGATACAAAAATAGTGATAAACAGAGCATACAACATCAATTTAAATGTAGCGAATTAGTCCTTCAGTCATGATGATATGATGATGACAAAGTCCAAGGTGTGAGACAGCAGCTCACGTCGCATCCATGCAATGTACCAACATCTGCAATATCTACCCCATGACAAATAATCAAAATTTTAGATGTGTCTGCTTTGGTGGGGATTATAATGGTGTTTATAAACATCTTACAATGGGACTTAATTAGATTTAAGCACAGTCAGTTCTCTCATCAACCTGCCACATGAACAGGGAACCCTTATATATGACACTACAGCCAGGAATACAAGATCAAAATTCGTCAGGTAAAGTATAATGCAACCATGTCCCAAATCAACAAAGAAAGATCATCTCTCCCTAACATTTAGGTACACAGGGCTCACCCCTTGGCAGCTGCAAATTATTAATTTATTATTGTATAGTTTCTATGAAGGCTCTGACCTCTCTCCCTCTAAAATGCATACCAGTCCCTTTTTATCAGTCCCCCTCCTTGAAGTACAGTTTCCCTCAACCAGAGCCGTGAACAGCCGCCAGTCAACGGACTGCTTTCGGTCGGTCAACACGACTGGCGAGAGCACAAAACAAGAACTATACAATCTGTCTCGCTTGATCTTCTGGCGCATTACTCACCGTGCATTCTTATATTGGAGGCTCATAGAAAAATCCTCAAGACAAGACATACTATTCAATTATTTGTTATTGCTTCCTGCGTTACTCTCCATCACCACACAATTACATTTCGGCACACCACGGACAATGCATGCACCTGTGTGCCTGTGGCACCTCTCCAGACAGCAGTACTGAAGTCTAAAATGATACAATTTGCTGCAGCGCTCATCATGCTTTCAAAATTTCTGACCGAAAGGAAGCCGACCATTCAATGGAAATTTAGTGAAAACATTTATGATGGTTGATGGTGTGACCTTTGTAATGAAAGCCACACTTCATAAGAATAGATGTTCGAATATAATGTTCAGTATGCACATGCATGCATGTGTAGCCATGGGTATAGGTACCTAGCTTGCTGGGAGTGGGTCACTGATTCCAAGAGATTTTGTCGCGTGCATTAAGGAAAAAGTTGACCGGTAGAATTTCCAATTGACCGGCACAAAGTGCCGTTCTACCGGTCACCTCGACATGTGGTGCAATTTTTTTCATTTCAGGGCCTGAGTGCCCTCTTTCCCCACCTCACACCCCCTGTGGGGCAGCCCCTCTCAAGAGCAAAAATTTCTCTGGCACAAAGCTGTATCTTGGAGGATAACAGCAATAGGTCATACAGCCTGATCATGTGTAAATCAGAATTGCATTGATTTTTGACGCCCATATATGAGACACCTTTTCCTGCTTCTTATTTAAGAGGGTCAAAAATGAAATTTTAATAGATAATATTTCTCACGTAAACATGAAATTTAGACTTCTTTGTCAGAACAAAGGCTTGCTCAGTTCTGGAGATATTACTCAGTCTCAAAGTTCAAGATTCAAGATTCAAAACATAATTTTCTCACTTTCTAACACAAACTGCAATATAACTAACATAAAACATAAGCAATAGACATAAATAAAAACAACTAAATACAAAACATTAAAAGAAATAAAAGCGAGAGGGGAGAGCAACAAGTAACTGTAGCTAATAGGGAGATAGTCCACCCAATTGAAGTTGGTTATGGTGTTCTATGGTTAGTTCAATCTCAGCAGTGAATATTGATTATTTAGTAGAGATCTCTGGCATGTTCAACAGCTAGCATCTTACTTTTCCATGAGGGTACAAGAGTTCATTGCTGAGCATTGCACTACTTCAGTGGTCCAGAAGCAAAAAAAAATGACAAAAATTGACAGATCAAGTTTTCAAACATTTTATCGAAGGGATAATTATTTTTTTGACAACATCCACAGCATGCTATCTACTAGCTTTAAATCAAAGATATAATACTCTATAATAAATGATTAAATATTGAGCACTTTGGTATCAGTATACTATGGTATAAGTTAAAATACTTTGAGTTTCACTCCAGCGGACTAATGTATAATCAGTGACAAAAAGGTAGATGCTAGACATTAGGGCTGAAAATCTCCAGAACTACAATACGCTTTTGTTGTGAAATCTGCATTATCTATCAAAATTTCATTTCTGAGCATTGTCTCAATTTAACCCCATGATGCTAAGAAAAGCCGTATGCAAAGACCTAGCACAACCAGGAAAACGCAACTAAGATGATGAAACATGCCATTCAAAGACAGAAGCATTACGTGTAAGCCTATCAGAACAAATAATTCCATGAATGTAGGTATAATTCAAGTAAATGGTAATTGCAACTTACGTTTCAAATAACAGCAGTCATATCCTCCTCCCCAAGGACAGTTATCAACACCGCACGTTAGCTCTGTCCAACATTCCCCAGGTTTATCATCATCACAATCACCTAATATAAAATGCAAAACTCTTACATTACAGGATTTTCTAGAACAATACGAATTACTGGAACAGTTGGTTCACAATTCTGAAGTACACAAAATAGCATGTCGAAGGCAAATAGAAGTAAACTATGATACGTACATACTTGGTCAAAAGCAAACACAACCAGATTCTGCAAATGAATTACATTCTAGGATACCAGTCTAATCATACAAGTAGTTGGTTGGGCTACAACTGCACGCATTTCAATGGGAGATAATGGAAAAAAACAAAAATGGAAAACAACAGCAGATGATATTTGTCAAGTGATAAACACATAATTCGTCGAAAAACTTTCTAGCCTGGGCATGCAACTTGAAAAGAAGAACTGCCTAAAACCAAGGAAAATGTAAATTTATCAAGAAAAAAATGCAGTGCTTGACCTGCATTCACAAGTAACTATTCACTTTTCCAATGGCATAGTCACAACACGTATAGTCAGTGCATCCAATCATTGGGCACCCCTAATCATTGTGCACTTCCACAAAATCGCCATTTGAGCTTTGCACAAGGATTACGTTGCTGAAAGAATTGCACATTTTTATCCAGCAGCCTTTCCATGAAACGATTCATACATCTGAGCTGATGTCACAGTGTCATCAAGTAAAATACAAACCATTAGTTGACCCATGTAAAAATTTCTGCAATATCAACTTTTCACGTAGTGGACAGAACTTTTTTATATTGTCACGGAAAGTTATTTTCAAGCAACTATTGAAAGATATTTAGATCCCTGAGTAATGGAGGAACGTCTTTGAACAGTTTTCCGCACTAGATTGATCATGTCTTCCTCAAATACTAGTGCATAACGATTCAGCGTACTTCCATTGCATGTGCATGTAATCGTTGTGCACCCTAGCAATTAGTCGTTAATTATCCAACCACGTGCCAGAAATGTTTGTGTGTTCAGGTGGTACAGCAGGAAAATTCGCAAATTTTTTACATACTCCAACTTGCACATAACTTGGTGGCCAGCCACAAAAGCACACATAATATAATTTATACTCGGACATAAAGTTCGAGCTTTTTAACTCGCCTGCAACTGAAGATGTGACCGAGTTAAGTTTATCATACACAAATTTCCCGCGCCATATCACATTCATGCTCGCTGCTACTGCAGATACGCTCATGATGTCAGAAGCAGAGAATAATAGAAATTACGTTCATTGAGCTCATTGATCTATGCTGCTGATAAGGCCACAGAAAGTTGAAGTTTCTGCATGCGTAAAACGGCTTATTTGGTGATGCGGACAGCAATTTATCAGCCTTTGCATACAAGATGCATACGGCAATTTATTTATCTTTGCATTGTAACGGAGTGCATACAAAACCAATTGTAGCTCTCTGGAGTCTCGCTTTACATCTCTTTTGATAGTACCATCCATTCATCACACAACAAATTATGACCAGCAGTGGGATGTCGACGGTGATCACCTGTTGCTGCAGGAACCATCCTCCTAAATTCATGAATAACTTTTTAACTATCCTGTGCTTCTTTTTTTTTTGCACTGCACACTGCACACAACTTTTTTACAACTTGTGTTTTGAAACTCTTCTCCACTCTATTTCATACCTCAGCATCTTCTTCCTCAAACAGCAAGGAGCAGTGCAGGATTTAGTAAACAAAACTGAGCATTCGACGTTGTGCAAAACACAGCAAGAGAAACAGGACAGATGAAGAAAATGGAAGTCGCTTGCATGTTAAATACAGTTTTTAGGAATGCCATGAAAATAAATCGCTGACTTGCGCTGCCAGCTGCAAAAATAGAACAAACGTGTTGCCATAAAGTTTGTGCGTGTGTCTACGCATATGGAAATTTTAACTTTCCATATGATGGGACATATGGTGAGTCTGATTGTTTGGAAGCAGATCTTCTTTGCTTCTGATTGGCGAAAAGCAATTTAGTATAATGCTTGAGACACATTTGCATATTCGGCACTTGGGGTCAGGAAGCTGTAAACGTTTCGTTGAAAAGTATAGTCACTTTGAGTCACATTTCCGTGGTTTTGGAATAATTATTTGCGCATACACTTGCGTACTTCGTTCAAGGAACAATTGCTCAGAATTCAGTAAAAGAATTAAGCAAATCACGCCTTCAGCAAGTCAATTATCGTTAACATAATAGATTGCACTGCTTTTAAGTGCTTAAGTGGTCTTAACTAAAGCAAAACTATGTCCAGAAATTACTGATCTAAGGCAGAGAATGACAGCTGTCGATGATAGCTGATAGGCACATGGAAAAACATACACGCGACGGAGATGTATTTTATTCTGTTAGCTTTCAGTGACCGATTTTGTATCAACCTCGTGTAATTTCGGAAGAAACATTGCAGTTACCATTCAACAAACATTTTGCAAAAGAGCTCCTGTATATTTTTCAAGGTACACCCCCTCCTGATAAGGGAGATATAAAATTCATGCACACAATCTCAGCAGGTCAAAAACGGTTTTATGTTAGTTGCTTATTTCTGTGAACTCATAACTGGTGCATATGACATTCCATGGCTTTATTTCTGCCAAAAGGCTTTCTGCAATAATCATATTTGTTACCAAGACAAGCATTTTCCTCAAACTATTGCACTCTTCTTCGTAATAAACCTATTCATTTCACCCACTTTTCCTGCCATACCACCTTAAATAGTTGTGTGCAGTGTGCAGTGCAAAAAAAAAAAAGAAGCACGGGATAGTTAAAAAGTCATTCATGAAATTAGAAGGATGCTTTGTGGTTCCTGCAGCAACAGGTGATCACCATCGACATCCCACTACTGGTCATAATTTTTTGGGTGACGAATTGACGGTACTATCAAAAGAGATGTAAAGCGAGATCCAGAGGCCTACTACTAAGTAAGCCATTTTACGCATGCAGAAACTTCAACTTTCTGTGGCCTTATCAGCAGCATAGATCAATGAGCTCAAAGAGTTTCATTCAAAGCTGCATACAGACTGAGCATCAACTATACCTGCTGACTGAGCATCAACAATACCTGGCAGGTGAACAGCGATCAAAAGTCGCATCTAACATGCACTTTGAACGTAATTTCTTTTATTCTCTGCTCCTGACATCATGAGTGTATCTGCAGTAGCAGCGAGCATGAATGTGATATGGCGCGGGAAATTTGCGTATGACAAACTTAACTTGATTCCATCTTCAGATACAGGTGAGTTAAAAAGCTCAAACTTTATTTTCAAGTATATATTTAATGCTTTTGTGGATGCCCACCACGTTATGAGCAAGTTTTCCTGGAATGCAACAGGTATGCATGACTTCAGCACCGAGAATGAATTCTTGTGCTCAACATGACTTAGTGAAAACTTTGCTTTCGAATTGTAGCATTTCTACCTAATTTACAACTGTGAACTTCAGCATATGATGAGCTGACAGTGCATTGTACTATGTAACAATACTTTACATAATTCTGAGAATCAGGTCCTTTCACTTTACAGAACGACAAAACACTTGACTTTTCCCAAAACAGTGAGTAATGAGATGTGGTTTAGGTGGTTAACCATGTAGTGAACTTGACATTAGGATGCTGAACCCTATATGTGGAAACAAAAGGAGGGTGGTGGCTATGTGATGTTACGTATTAACGAATCTGGAGAAAAAAAGCTGGTCAATACCATGGGTATCATCTCATTTGGATAACTACTGTCTCTTCCGAAATCACAAAAGTTCTGAGATTGCCAGTAAATTTTCTAATCTCAATTCCATTTAGCAACCACCAGTATGGAAACTCCTCCCCTTCTTATCAAATGTACAGATGGTATAGCAGGAACATTCACAACTTTCAACCTATTTACTAGGCACTTCTTGCTTTCCACAAAACCTACGAACGTAACACAAGGTAGAGACTTTGTGTCAGCTGCAGAGAATAAAACAATGCTAATTCCTACGCAGTGGAAATAATGCACAGGCCTCTTAACAGCTATCGATAGTCATAGGTTCTTTTTTACCTGACCGACAGGAAAATGTAAAGACTCATCCCGCAAGCCATCTGCTGCATAGCAGGGAGGAAGAGCAGGAAATTGCTTTAGTCTTGAGTTTCTACAAGCTCTGAGTCCTCAGCAGTGGTGCAATCAGCATATAGCTCATATGATCATAACAGAATCCACAAAATGACTTTGGCATTTTCATGTTTTACTGTTACTTTCTGGTATTTATAGATAGCAAATACAGATAGCAACAGATAGCAATTCACGATCTAGCTCACACTTTACCATCATTCATGAACTAAATTGTGCAATGATACTAACAAGAGAAACATGATTAGAGAGCATTGTCCACTTTCTGACTTGAAGAAAGCTTCTGATATCAATAAAGCTACTATAAATGACTTATTTGAAAATCCTCACACCTAAAGTCACCAAAGTACAAAAAAATGGGAGAACAATTGCAGCTTCCATTTGGTAGGCTGGTAAACATCCATGCAGCAAATCATGAGTCGCAGGTCACAAAAGTCCTCTAGCACAAATAAATTTGATCTAATAACAGTATCACCTGGTTCCTGACTACTATCTCATAAGAATAGCCAAAAATGTAGAAGATCGATGATAGATAGAAGTGTGGCTGAAATCCACTCGACAGCCATTTTTCGTATGCACAGAGAAGCTAGCTTTATCTAGCTAAGAACGCACTCCTGATGTACTTTATTAACCTTTATTAATCTTGGAATCCATCCCAATGATGTTTGCTTTCCATCGAATGCAGATGTTTGCAGACATACTGCATCTCTGCGGTAAAAACACTAATGATGATCATGCACCATCTTTAAGTCTGGCATGTTTTGCCCTAAATCATTCACCATTGGTACTACGCCCGCATAGTGTGCAGAGCTTTCCAACCCCCCCAAGAAAATTTTTGCCCCCCCAGGTAGAGCTACCCCCCCATGAAAAA
>JAOBRC010379126.1:0-12576 GCA_027575255.1 Scolionema suvaense
ATACTTTAGTTTCTAGATATTTGACATGTTTTTCCCAAGTGAGGCGATCGTCAAGCATAAGTCCTAAGTATTTAACAAATGAGGATTGCTCAACTTCTGTCTGCTGTATAAAGAGTTTAGGGTGTTGATTATTGTCTTCCTTAGGCTGGTAGGTTGAAAAAGAAGAAAGGTAGTGTCTTTGTTTGCTCCTAAACTCAGACTTAGTTGGTTGGCTAGAAGCCAATCCGATAAAGAGTTGAGTTTATTTTGTGCGTTACAAAAAAGTTGGTCCATGTTTTTATTGTAAAGAAATAAGTTTGCATCATCTGCAAATAGTCGCGGTGGGTTCGATAATGTATTTGCCATGTCGTTGATATAAAACAAGAAAAGTATGGGACCAAGAATTGAACCTTGTGCAACACCAATGGATGTTGAGTGTACAGAAGAAGAAGCATCGTTTGCGACAGTATACTGTTTGCGATTAGAAAGGTACGATTGGAACCATTTATTCGCAATACCCCTTATCCCACAGTAATTTAGCTTGTCTAGTAAGATAGTGTGGTTTACTGTGTCAAAAGCCTTCTGAAGGTCCAAAAAGATTGCCAGTGAGAGATTTCCTTCGTCTAGATTTTGGTAGAGCGTTTCAAAGGCCTCGAGTAATGCATGAGAAGTGGAATGTTTTGGACGGAATCCAAACTGATACTGATAGAATATCTTCTGTTCGTGACAAACTGCTAGGAGGCGTTTATGTACAGTTTTGTCCATTAGCTTACGGAAGCAGGATAACAGAGATATGGGACGATAATTTTTACAATAAATTCTATCCTGCTTTTTATAGAAAGGGATAACTTTAGCAATTTTTAGCTGAGTAGGGAAAAAACCTTCGGTGTACGTTTGATTGATTATGCGAGTAAGTGATGCTTTGAAAAAAGGGATCGAAAATTTCAAAATGCTGTTAACATTCCATCTTGTCCTGGTGATGACTTTGTTTTGAGGGATAAGACCCTATCTGTTTTGAGGGATAAGATAATTAAGGATAAGACCCCATATTGTTTTGAGGGATAAGATAATTATGTCGCTATTTGAAGAATAAAGTTCGTCGACTGGACATGCGATTGCACAGACGACGTCACCGATGCGGATCGCCAATTCTCCTGCGACGTGGATTGTGATTGGAGAATTTGGCATGTGTTTTACAAGGTTCAGCTGCAAATCCTAACAATTTAAAGCGGTGCTAAGAGGTACTGTATGATGTTTCTTTCTTCATTCATATAATCTAACCTAACATTTATTGCAGAATATAGGCTTGCTGAGTCCTAGCTAGTATATAGCGAATCATCTGTTTTGAGGAGCCGTTTTTTTCAGAGTATTGCTGCTAAAGTCTCATTGTGAACTACTGTCCTGTGTTCTGCAGTTTACATTTTAAGGTGCATTCCACGCATTAATGTTTGGATTACGTAAATCTTTCTTGTCTCCTGTCGGGCATTTTCCATGAGCACCATTCTTATTCAAAGCATATTTATTCTGGGAAATTTGAAAGTTCAGAACGCATTTTCACCTTAATTATATGGCAGTTCTTTTGATTATTCAATGTGAAATATTTTGTGGCAGGATATAATAACAGTCCACGAGTGACTTTTTCGCTGAAAGACATCTTTGGGTCATGATGACTTTTTAAGGGGAGAAAACCTATTAAGCTGATAACGGTAACGATATTGCCTACCATCCTCACCTATGACGCCATTTTTAACCGTAGTTGGTCCAGGCTTGGGACGGGGGGGGAGGGGGTTCAAATGTGCCCCTCTTCCATTGCTCTGGTGTAACAAAAATGTTATTTTCAATTTCCATGGAAGTAGCAAAATTTCGTGACTTTTAATGTTTATAATACATTGCAAATTTCAGCTCCGTCGTTTTAGTGGCTCATATGATATCACAGCTTTCTGATCCGCAACTGGAGCTCAAAATTGACCAATTTTGAGACAGATGTATGTAAGTGTTGTTTGTCTGCAAATAGTCAGAAAAGTTTGATCTAAACACAAGATTTTGCATTCTGAGTACGTTATCTACACTGTTTGAAACATTTTCGATCTATCAGAATAAAGTTTGAAGGACTTTGAAATTTGCATAATCAATAAGCAAATTTTCCAATTGACAGCACTTATGCTGATGCCAACATTAATTATATAATAATTATTGACAAATCTAAGTATATTTTAGAACTTCAATGTTGCCCTATATGTACGTGCTTTTGGTTTGGGTGTGGCTGTTGTGCTTTTTGAGAAATGTAGGAGGGCTTTTTTGTCCCCCCCCACACTAACTAGGGTGTCTCAATGCCCACAGCAACTAGGGTTAGTTGTCTTGATGAAACTATTTACTTCATGATGACTCATTCAAGGACTTTTCTTGCCTTTTTGTAGCGTTATCATTCAAAATTACACATTGCACACTGGGTGAAAGGAAATTGTTTGCATTGAAAATCATTTCAAGCATATTTCATTTATTAATTTAATAAGAAATCCAATATTTGATGCAAGCTGTGTGATGTCATCAATATTTTTTACTGAAGTCATCCATCGTTAGTTATGATAAATTGCTGATAAATATAATTATCTTGGTCTGAAGAGTATTGGTAACTAGTTTTATAAGACATTTTAGCTACCATGGTTTTGTAGCACTGGCAGAAAAGCCTCCTCCCCCCTACCGCCTGGCTTAGGGTAAATTCCTTTTTTACTTCAGAAATAGTACTTCACCAAAATAAGTTCCAGCCAAATTTCCTGGGAAACCCTCTGTTTCGCCTCGACCGTAAAAGTTAGTTTCCCGCAAAATATCCGGAAATTTTTGCTGTGAAAATTTGTTCCATTTCAGGAAGGCATATATTTTGATGGAAAAAACTTAATGATAGAATGGAATTTTTTGTATGACATCTTTTTTACCATCAAAATCGTGCCTGTCTTTCAATCTTCAAAGTATGATCCCCAGAAACATTGTTTTTACTAAATATAAAGTATATCTGCTATAATTCTGTCTGAACCAATGACATATATATACAGCATATTGAATTTAGTCCGTACGATTTGTCAGTTCGATCAAACATTTCAGTAGGGGATGTCAAATGCTGTGCCCCTAACTTTATTTGAAAAGTCCAAGTCTTGTAGCAGGGTTAGAGATCGACTGTCTTGTGAGATTTTCATAACAACAGGAGCAAAAACAGTTTGCAGCTATAAGACTTAACAGAAAGTTTATAGCAAACTGCAATATAACTTTCAGCCAATTTTTTCTCATGGGAAAGCGGAAGAACTAACATCAATTGTGTGTATTCCATTGAGTGCATTACTTTCACTTTTTGTAGCAATCATTCCGATTTAATATACTCTGTAGATAGCTTACTAGTTATGCATATAACTTTTAATGAAACAATTTGAAAATTAATAGATTTTGGACTCCATAATGCTTCGATTAAACGCCCCCTTCGAATAAAGGCCCCCCACTTTTCAAAAGATTTTTCAAAAAACACCCCCCTCTATTAAACGCCCCCTTGAATAGGCACCCCCTCTAGAGGGGCGTTTATTAGATGTACATTAATTGCCACTACCACTACTCCATCAATATTTCAGTTTTGTGGTTTCTATTTTGTATAAGGATGTGTAAAGACGATGATGAAGATGATATTGTCATGTTATCTAGAGCAGATTTCATTAATGTATAAAGTTTATACTACAGAAAAAAGAAATAATATGCACGAAGAAGTATAAAAATGTAATAGACGCCCCCTCTTTTAAAAGCCCCCTCTAAAGAGGCACCCCCTAAAAGTCCAAATATTTTATAAACGCCCGAAGCAATGGGATCTGCCGTTCTTCAGTCATTCCGCAACATACCTAACTGATAGAAAGTGACGAAGTTAGACTTTTTTTAAAAAATTACATCCGAAAATTCCCGCTTAAAGATTTTTCCAAAATATTCCTTGCATACCGTAATTATCTAAAAGAGCGCCCTGGCTTGAATGAGCGCCTCCCTCAAATGAGCGCCCCTCTTGACAGCTAAGAAATTTAATTAGCGCCCCTGCTTAAATTAGCGCCTCCCTCAAACCAGGAAAGGGGCGCTCATTTGGAAATTTGAAATGTATGATGTGCATGGGCGCTCACTCAAATAGTTTTTAATGATGACGATCAAGAAAAGAATTATCTTCAGTCAGATATTCTTTTTTCTTTTTAAAATAAGGGCGTTAACTAACACATTCCGTAATGGTTCACTATTACTAGTACCTGTTATGCATTTTTTTGTAATGAGCGCCCCGGCTTGAATGAGCGCCCCCTCAAATAAGCGCCCCTTCTGAAAGGTAGAAAATTAAATGAGGGCCCCGGCGCTCATTCAGACAATTACGGTATTAATATTTTTACATTGTAGTGACTTTTGCTACAAACCTGAAGGCCTAGGCTCTTATCATATAAATCATATATATCTATGGGAAAAAGGCCCTTTTTAGAGTTTTTTTGTATCCACGTTCTACCCTCCCCTCTAAACGGCAAGACGTACTTTTATCATCCCCCTTGAAGTACAATTTTCCTCAACCCCTCTCAGATGGGCACTCCCTCCTCTCCCCTACGTGGGGAAAGTGTTGAATTTGATGAATGCAAGTAGAGTTCATAACTATGCAACAAAATCATGAAGCACATCCACCATGACAGCAACTTGTAATATCTCATTAGAGAGTTGGAGCCAATGGTTGAAGAAAATATTGTTCGGAAATTTCAATTCCTGCCTCTAATGTTTTCTCCACTTTTTGGCTGAACGCCCATTCGAAACAGGAATTTTGCTACCCCTCTCCCACTCCCCCTCTTAATGAAATTATTCAAAAGCATGTCATCACCCCCCTCTACCAAGGAGTAATGTTGTGGAAGTTTTTGGAATAAACTTACTGTTCTTGGTACGACTATGTATTCTATGAGAGAAACCTCTTGTGCACTCTGGGCGTGGCTATATTTTGTGGCGAAAATGGCTACTTTTTTGTTTTTTACGATATTCAAAAATCTGCTAACAAATTTTTCAAATAATTGGTATGAAAATGAGAAAACTCTAGTTTGGCTTGAGTGAGATCATTCATATTTTATTTGGAGAAGCTAAGAGTTACTGCATGGACTACGTGCCATTGTTGTGAGAACTCTTGCTTCTTTTGTACTGCATCATGTCATTCATGTCCTAAAATAGCCTTTTTAAGATGTTCCGGAAATGTTTCAAAATCTGTTCATAATTCTGTTTCTAGCCTAAAATTTTAAGAAATAAAATTCATGAATTGGATCATGTGTCCTGTCTGAAAAAGATGTTGGCCTTGGGTGTCGGTATTTCGTGGGCCAAAATAGCCATTTCCATGTGATTTTGGCATGAACATAAGAAGAAATAGCTTTTTTGTTTCCTATATAGTTTTTAGATCGTCAGTGGTGTCTCAGAAATCCTTGATATGGATCGACACAATAATGCATATCGATTCTCCTCTAATTCAGTGACTTGTTTCATATGATATACACCTTTTTTATATAAGCATTTTTTAAAAAATTAAGCATAATTTAAGCATATACCCAGGCTGGGAATGACGTTCACCTGTAATTACATCCTATGAACTTCTTTTACAAAATTTACTTTATTGCTGTTGCCCGTAGCTTGACGGGATCATTCCAACATGCTTTCTAAGTGTTGAGCTATATAATAGCAATTTGGCAACTTTTCGTTTCGCATCATCTTTCAGTGTTAAAGAAACTATATTTGTCGTGATTCAAAACTCCAAGAAATTAAGCATATGGTAGGCATAAACGGACCCTGAAACCACGAAAAATTTAAGCATACTACAGGCTGAGCTGAAATTACCTGTTGCTTATAGAAAAAGGTGTATGTGGCTTGGCAGGTCATGTTTTCCCGATTCACAATCTTTTTAACCATATTCGGGGGTGTCTTGGGTTGGATTGAGCTTATCTGTTATTGTGGCCAAAATAGCCAAAGCATGGAGTTTTTTTTTTTTTGAAAGTACGTCCCGAGCGTTTCACCAGTTTTCTGTAATTTTTTGTATGAATTTATTCATTACTTTGGGATATATTTTGAAACTTATGTCATATTTTTGAAAACCCTAATAATTTTATGTGAGCGTGTCTAAAAATTACTGCTTCTAAAGTTCCCAAAATGCTCTCAGATCTACACCAATTGCTTTCTGTGAGGTGTAAAAGCTCACCACAGTAGTAGGTGCTATGAGACTAAATCGTTTTGTGAACAGTAGTGTTCGATTTGAGCCAGGCAGTTTTTGTCCTAAAATAGATACTTTTGTGTATAACAGAACATAGAACGTCCCTTCAGTTTTTGTTTGACCCTAATTATCAGATCCTAAACCTAGGGTCAGACAACCAGATATCGTTTGTTCAATAGTCTTTGCCGTTTGTGACGAGGGATGAAAAGACATGTGCCAAATCGAATCTGATTACTTATCAGACTGATTCCATATG
The DNA here is from genome assembly GCA_027575255.1 of Scolionema suvaense. Taxonomy (NCBI): domain Eukaryota; kingdom Metazoa; phylum Cnidaria; class Hydrozoa; order Limnomedusae; family Olindiidae; genus Scolionema; species Scolionema suvaense. The sequence continues at coordinate 6,465 of JAOBRC010379126.1, forward strand.
CACTCTGAATTTTGCCATTGAGGACCAACTGTTCAGATTCAAGAGTCAAAACTTGGGTGTGGGGCTAGAATTATCGCTCGTCGGAAACTATTTCTTATAGCAAGAAAATGGTAAGAGATGAAATGTTACAGTTTGAGATCTTTTAGTGTAATTATTGTCGGAACGATTTTTTGCCGAAAAATGGGAGAAAAAGGGCGTTTTTATGTGTATAAAAAAATGGGTTGTCATGGTTTAGGAGGAACTTAGAGCCAAGAGATCGAAAAAAGGTTTTTTGAAGGTTTTAGTTCGAACATGGCATAAAGTGGTGACGCCATCAAAATTTCGTGATGCCAGTCAGCCTAGTTTGACCTTTTTTGGTCAGAAGGTTATAGAAGCATAGGTTACAGCTATAGTAGTTTAGAACGTATGACCCGTCACCAAAAATGACAACAATTCGCAGATCAATTCTCCAACATTGCGAAGTCTAAGGGATAATGGTGATCAATTTTAGAGTGTGTGAATATAATTTGCCATAATTTGCTTTTTCGCATCTTGTTTTGCAGGGTTGAATAATGTACTTATCACTTACTTGGTATCAATTATTATTGTTCTACATTTTCCGTAAAATTTGATCTCATAACATAATGTCCTTCTTTTTAGATATGTTCAAAGTGGCACGACGATGTATCCAATATCGGCATCTTTATGTAATTACTGACTGTAATGGTCGGATCCTTTTACTTTACGATGCTGCGTATTTTAGACCGCATTCAGATGAATCCGAACAGAAGTACTCATGCTGTGCTGAGGTGCATCATTTCCCTTAATAAATCTTCCCCCCCCCCCTTATCTCCTCCTTTCCAAAATTTTGCACCCCCCCTCCCCTCTCTGTTTTTTCGCGGCGTTTTCCAGCTCAATGAAAGCTTCGCATTTGCCATTGGCCTCTTTCTGTTTTGAGTGGGACATAACTACCATAAAGTGATTTTAGATCCATGTTTTTGAAAATACTTACAAAATGATTTCATTTTGATAGTTCACATGTCAACTATATGCGCATATTCCCCTTTTACGGAAAAGTCCTACCCCCTACCCCCTACCCCTTTTGAGCGTTTTCCCAAGACTCCATCGTTCGCCTTTAAGAAAGGGGGATGGGGAGTCGAGCTATGAATACTCGTGATTTTGCTCTGTGTCTTACATGTATAAAGAATTTGTTCTGTTAGTATGCGATTGTATACCATATTACAGTAGAGGTGGTATTTTCTTACTGGTTATGCAATGGGTTTCGTCTCCTGGCAATTGATGTATTATTTCAACCAAGTGAGTGTAGTACAAAATCTTTAGGCATGTACAGTCTTTTTTCGTAAGTGTAAAGTAAACTTAACTGAGTCCCAATATACCTATGTTTTATTCCGGTTTGAGCTGGAAAATATGCTAAGCATTTACGTCCAAAAAACGATTTGACAGGTCAGCTTTTTGGACGGAAAGTCCTCGTCCATTCTCCATTTACATGCCCATTTATGTTCCCTAACTCTGGAAGGTATACTTTATCAGGTACAATGAATGCCACTAAAATTTACTGAGTCTGGAGATATGCTAAGGACAATACTTTTTTTTTTCAAGGGTAGCTCCAGAACGCTTATAAGCGTTATATGATGATAAAAAAGAGAGTGTACACAACCATAGCCTTCGTTCAAGACCCTCACGATTTTAAGTATAGTGTAGGGTCTTTGCATCAGCGAGCAGTTTGCCGTCCAGCATTTTCTTCATTATGCAGATAATTATTCATACGTGCAAATTACCAGAACTGACTCAGCGCATTCTATACGCATACCTGTTTCCTATTCGCTGCCCCTCTAAAGAATCATGCATACGCGTTTGCAGAGCGTGGAAAATAAGCTGGACAGCAAATCGAGAGAATGCAAAGACCCAACACGAAGCATGAAGTAAGGGTTTTGAAGGAAGGCTAACACAACCACTCTTTTAGCAGTTGGATTTTGGAAGTTCTAGATGCAGGGCAAAAAAACGCAAACTAGGATTTTTGGTTCTTGAGACGACTATGCTTCTGGCCTTGTGCGACAACTTTCTTTGTTTGGAACCGGGGGATGGGGGAGGTTACTGGGGCATGTTTTTTCGGCATGTGCCACTCTAAAATTAAATACATGAACCTGATTTATGGGAACGTCTCGCAAGGCTACATCCGGATGTATGGTACGCGTAGCTACCGTTGAGGGAGCAGGAGTGTTGTGTCACCCGGGGGTGCCTCCGTGGTATTATTATCTGTCCTCCAGATCGTGGGAAAATGCATTTCTAGCGCTCTATTTCACCCTAATTTAGATGGTATTCCCCCGATCTTCCGCCGGGGTTTGTAATTACAGATAACTGAAGTTAAAAAGGTTTGCTCTCTTCACGGTGGATTTCCAATTTGTGTTGGTCTCAAATTTTTTTTGTTAAGGTAAATTCATTGTCTTAGTTCTCGAGATAGGAGGGTCTTTGAGACTATTTAATGCTTTGAAAAAGTTATTCATATTAACCTTACATTACGTGGGAAGGGCTGTCAGGCCCTCCTTTTTTTGCATATGCGGTACACCATTGTTATTTGGTGACTTTTACTATATGCCTATATTACAAATTCTGGCCAAATTTTAGATCAAAATATGTAACCGTTAAGGAGATATGGGCTTTTTGTTAACTGCGATTTGGTCAAAAAGCGAGATTTTTCAGATGTGATATTGAGTGCTTTTGGCTAATAAATAAGGATATTTATCTACTCCGTCTTTGGTACAGACACTGAAGCTGCAGTGCAACTAGTTGTAAAATCTCTGCCCAAAAGAACAGCAAAATTTGCATTTTCCAGATCAAAATTAGCGAAACTCAAATTTTGAGGTATTTGAGGTATTTTCCAAGTTTCATTGCCATTGGTTAACTGTTTTGGGATTTAGACAAAGGCCCCCTCCCGGCCCGGCATGACATTCAATGCAAAAAAACTTAAGAACAACAAGCCTCAGCTCAAATTTTCTGGTTCTCATAAAAAATAGAGCGTAAGAATATTGTAGAATTATAGTATTCATTTTTTCTAATGAATCAAAAAATACTTTTTGGCATATTTGGGGTTCGACAATTTTTAGAAAGGGAGGGGATGCCTAAAGGGGGGGGGGGGCGGAGATTCAACCCATCTGCACACTGACCTTATGTTATGGGACTCTTCCGCTATAGCAATAGTTTAAAATACGTTGTTTTTTTTCGAGATGCTGGCGTTAGTTTTGGAATTGGTGTTTCCATTCGTATTCCACATGGATTTGATCCTAATTTAGTTTAATGTGAGGTTCTACAGGAATTTATTTTTGCAGTACCCTTTTGTGTTATTTACATTGTATTGTGTCATCTGTTTGGACTCTTTCTCTCTCATAATAGTTTTGTCACGCTAAAGCCGACCTGAGGATTTTTTTTATTAGATTGTTCCTTTCGCAACAGAAGTAGAAATAGAAAATAGATTTCTAGTAGAGCGGAGAAGTAAAAGTTGTTTCGAGTTATTTTTATTCAAAATATGGCTGATCTTGAAAGTTATAATTGATATTCAAAATCAGTAGTTTTTACGGAAAGCGTTGCGAAATTGTTATGGACCTCCTTTCTTATCAGGGAACTTGAACTCTTGTATTATGTGGCATCATGGTCTTTAAGTGTTTCTCTTTGGTTGCGTTTGCCTCTTTTTTTCTTTAGTGAATTATATATTTTCTCCATGACCGTACAATGTTGCAGTAGTTTTCTAGTTTTCTATTAACTTGTGCTTCATCTCTGCCACGTAGTGGATGTCATGCTATGATTTCTGATATCTTAGTTAGGCCCTATACCTATACCATCAAATGTCAGAATCCCTCGTCTCTTGTCATGGTCAAGCCAATTCTTGATGAATCGTGAGTTGCCCATGTATAACATTTTACTTTTTCTATTACTAAAACCATGGTTGTCCTGACTGAAACTATTCTCAATGAGATCTGTGCCCTATTCTCCTATCTCTTTCGTGATGTGTGTCAGGTGTGTCACCCCAATGAAAATACTTCGCCCTCTCTGAAATTTAATATCAGGCTTGTTGTATTCATAAAGTTCGTACAGATGATATTCTCTATTGAGCATGATCATGTAAACTCTATACGGCGCACGTTGATTGATGTGCATATATATTGGATAGTGTTTCGCTTGTTTTGGTGACGCACAGATCCGAACAGTTTAGATAGGCGTATTTTTATATTAATGGCTACTGGGAACATATGATCGGAATATCAGAGAAATGTCATGCTTTTTGTCTTCTTGCTCCCGTAAGTAATACCTAGCACTGTTTATCGTGAGATCGCCTTTTGGTTGCTGGTGATACGGATTTGTCATCAAATTGTAGTAAAACATCCCTTTTTGAAGCTTCTTCAGCTATGCTGAAAATAGTTGGATGACTTGGCCGCAATTTATCAAATCAAGTTGCAAATAAATGACCTTTTGCCATCCCATTGTGCACGTAAGTGGGATACACTCTTTAATCATGCACGAACAATGGTACAAGAACAGGAGCCTCAAATTTGATTGTCAACCAATAGAAATTCAAAGTCAAGAAACGCAGCACTACGTTCATGAAAAATGATGTCCATACCTATTTGTTTTGATTATTTATTTGCTAATAATCCAATTATAATTGTGGCATTTTCGACATAAAGATATGTTGAAAATACCTCACTTAAAGACGGTGAAGACAAAGGAACAAACTCAGCACAGATGAGGCTATCCTCCTGTCAAATATATTGGTTCTTGCGACAAAAAAAGGAGTGTGTTTCGTAGGCCTGAGGCTGTACACATAGTACAACGTATATTGGAACGACACTTGTGGTGGCTGAATCGATGCCAGTGGTGCACCATAAAGAAAACCCCGCTACGTAAAGTTCGAACGTGGTATTCAAATGAAGAACAGTGAACTGATTATAACTCGAACATTTTTAACTCGAATTTCTCCCTAACTCGAACAATTTTCGCTGGCACGGTGAAAATTTCCGGATCAACCTCATAAAGAACTATGACGTAAAATTATTTTTTTATATTCCTTTTCAACTGAGTAAAGTAGTTTTGCTCAAAATAGGTCTTTCGAACTTTTTTAATCAAAACAGAGAATTTATTTGGTGCAAAAAAAAAAGATTTAGTTTTGATTCCATATAAAGTGAATTCAATAAGTGAATTTTTATTCACTCTGGATTGTGGAGTTATAAAGAGTTCATTGCACACTGGTGCACTGAAAACAGGTGCCAGAACACCTCAAAAAGTTCGACAAGTGCACGAAATGCTTTTTTGAAGTGTAAAAAGTATCCCTTCTCTTTTTGAACGAATCATTTTAAAAAATTGTTTGCCCTAAATTAGCCCAAATTTTGTGATCCAGTTCTGGGCAAGAAACTTGTCCTGCAGCCTATAAACGGTAAGTCTTTGGTCTCCCTGAACATTCCTGGAATGATCCCTTCTGTTCGAGACGATCGGATGTTTGGGAAGCCAGTTAGCGTTACAACTAACAAACTCTTCTGAAATTCGACATTATTCCTAGGTGATAGCATTTTGGCAGATTATTGGGTAGGAAGTAACAACAAAATTTAAGTTTCGATTTTGCAAAAAGGATTGCCTAAATGGTCTCTTTTCAGCTTTCAACGAAAAAGACTTGCTTAGCACGTGTACGCGTTCAGAGGCACCGATATACACACCTCAGTTTACCTTTCGTGCTAAACGTACAGATGAAAATCCACGCCAGCTTCCTCTTCACGAAATTGTGCCTCATAGTTTCAGCTTCTTCCAACATTCCGGTGCCAAATGTACAAGATAGCACCAAGAGAGTAATAATAAAAAGGAGATCTATGAGATAGCAGAGACCCTACTTCATCCAATGAATATTTGATGAACCCGTCGGTCCCTTCTTCATTCAAAACTGGTACCTGTGCCCTACTTCATCCGGATGAAGCAGGGAAGACCCTACTTCATCCAGAATTCGGCTGTTGTCAAAGACCGGCACCCGGCAACCGCAACCCGGCACCCGCAACCCGCAACCCGGCACCCGCAACCCGCAACCCGGCACCCGCAACCCGGCACTCAAATTTCGTTCGTGTGCTAATGACTT
>JAOBRC010379237.1:0-12576 GCA_027575255.1 Scolionema suvaense
ACTTCTTACCCTGCCGGTCACACAGCTAAATCGGTCGGACATTGTCCGATGTCCGGCCGTTATTTGAAGCCCTGCTTGGGAGGGGGAGGGGGTTCGAAAATTGCTGCTTTTTGAAAGCATGCTGCTGCTAAAAACGTTTGGAGAATTCCTAAAATTTATCGAGACTTGTTCTGAGCAAATAATCAGGTTCCAAAAATTTTTTCGTTTGTCTAGGCTGCGCCCTTTTTGAAAATTACCTGATATTTGAAAAAACACATTTTGGCTCATAACTCGGGACATTTTGGTCCAAATTTTAAAATTGAGGCATCAAAAGAAAGCCCTTGACAAGAGCTTTCCATCGATATATAACATGTGCATAGTTTTTACTCTCCCAAAAAATAAATCTCTTTCGATCAATTTTCTCTATAGCACCCTATTTCTCAGATCTGACAATAGGTCATTTCACTTATGACATCATAGGTCATTCCCTATTCACCCTATTAACTTGAAAATTGGCACAAATGTCTATAAAGGGTTACTAAATAATGTGTGCCAAGTTTCAATACTGCCAGATATATGGTGCTTGAATTAAGGAGGGGGGCGTGGAATCCGCCCCCCCCCCCCTTAGGTATCGTACAGCATCAAAAAGCCCTAGAATAGGGTTAAGGCTGTTTACAGATTGTCTCGGATAGATTTTGCAAAACAATTTCTGATATTTCTTAAGTTCCTTTGTAAAAGCAGGGGTCAAAATAAGCTGTAGCAATGTAACACAGTAAATATGATACAAGCTTCAACTTATTTTGCAGAAATGAGCAGTGAATGCGTTCTTATGTTCAGGAAAATAAACCACAAAGATTTGATCCAACGTAGGGGGTCGAAATAAGGAGCGGGGGGTCTTAAAATTGGCCCAAATTAATTACCGCCCTGCACTTGTTTATTCTGGGTTTTGGAGTAGGAGTTAAAATGATATATGTTCATACTACTTCACCCAAGAAGTTCGTAGCTTTTCTTCAAAAGTCAGCTGTTTGAAGCACCGATTTTGTAAGAATTTGACTGCAGTAGACATCCACTAATTCGAATGCTGCTTTCTCTATTTCGAACAAATATTGAAGTCCCTGGAGTTTGGTTCAGAAAGTCTTACATTAAATGCCGCTCAATTTGAACACTGCTAATTCGAACGTTCGGTAATTGGAACGATTTTATCGGTCTCTGGACGAAATTTAGCTCGTTAATTCAAACTTTTGCCTGGACACGTGGCGATTCTCTGGAAAATACAGGTACTTTACAATAATGGCAACAGCATGTCGTTTAGTTTATGCACATATGCAGCTTCTCCAGAAAAGCGGAGTGTACATTGGATCTGTAGAGATGTGGTCCAGGCTTACGCGAACTGTATCAAGAAGCGAGGTGAGCACCATTTTATAAATGAAAAGACGCAGAGCTGCATCAAACATGTTTTTAATGTGTAGAAACATCATCCGTTGACTTTTTAAAGGAGTTCACCACTTAAAAGTGGATGAAGACATATGTGTAGACCTTGAAAAACTGCAAAAAATGGTCTTTATTCCACTTCAAAAGCCCATGTCGTTCTTGAGATATAGTACTTCAAAGTTGTAGGAGATGAATCATGGAGTTAATTATGCATGATGTCATACATGAAAGGTGGAAGTTAATTCATTTTCCTGATTGGATTAGTAAAAGAAAAGGCACTGTTGAGAGCTGATTTTTGTTTTATTTACCACGGAGGGGCAATATGTTCCATTTTACATTCAAAATATTTGCTGAAGTTGTCAGTTGCTAAGGAAACCAAACTCCTTAGAGATTTTCAGGCATGACGTCATAGCTACCAGGTTTTGAGTAGTAGGAATGCATAGAACTTTGATTAAGCGTTTAGCAAGAACCGCCAAAGTTTGTCCTCTCAAATAAAGGACAATCAGTTTACCTTTTAATTTTCTTTCATACTGCTGAATGTTGTTTTTTAGTGGTGAACTTCCGATTATGTAACAGTAGTTTAGGGTTGTGAGCAATGAAAGGAATGCTATGTTTACTAAGATTTGCCATTTTACCTCAACTACCACCGATTCGAACATTTGTTAATTAATTCAAACATTTTTGTTGTTCCCACATGTGCTTGAATCAGCGGATGTCTAAATGAAACTTTTCTAACTGAGATGGTCTCTTTAGGCCTATAAACTCAGTAGTGCTGTGCTTGTGATATTACTTATCACTGGATTTACATGTAGAAGATAATTCAATAATGAAGATTGCACCAATTATGTATTGTTTCAATTTTATAGTTACCGTGTCTTACTCCGCAACCTGGCAGAGTTGAAATTGAACCTGATGTTCTCTGGAGACTCTTCGTTCAAGTAATACGTGATTCTTTTAAAAGTAAGTGCGAACTATCGTAATGTTTTTCGAAGTCATATGAATATGCATTGATGTGTTTTAAAATTACGTGCTGAGTGTCTAATCTATTATGTTGTCTTTCATTTTGTTCTTATTGTAGGTTGTACAAGATAAGATCTTATTTTGTTATATATCATTGTTTGCAGATTTGAATATTAATGCATCTGACATAGCTGGCTTTGGAATTACATCACAACGATGCACATTCATTACATGGAACAGGTATGGCCAAGAATCGTAGAGCAAAAATGATAAAATGTGCATGGAAGTTCAATTGCTGCGCTTGTCTTATCGTGCTTGTCTTGTGCAATTCCTTGATTCGAGATTCTCCTACTTTCTTTTTCACATTTTTGAAGTGAACGTCTCCGAAGGATTGGTTTGACATAATGTTTTTGAGCTTTCTTCTGAGAAGCCATTGCACACCTTCTGATAATCCTTACATAAAACATTTCCGCTATTCATAGTTGTGTTCAGGCGAGATAAACAGCTGCAATTTTCAAGCAAGATTTTTTGATTAAGTATTCCACTATATATTGGAATCCTGGTTAAACTCTTACAAAATGCACGGATCATCGTAATATGATATTTCACTCCGCAAGTGTTTTATGGAAAGTTGTGTATTTCATGATAATAGTAACATTGAAATGGAGCTGCGTATCTATTTATCTCAAATGTTTTTATGAGACCTATCGGAGACAGCCGTTTAAATTCTAGTTGAAGACCTCCACGACACTTCTATGTGGTACAATGATCATCAATATTGTGAATATGGGTCTCATGAAAGACTGATTACCTTCTGTTAGTATTTCTTAGATATGAGGTTAGTTGTTTGGAGGACAATTCACTCCATAATCTTCTTATGCTGGTTATCAAGGGTGCCTGTCATTTCCTATTCTGAATTATTCAAATGGCTTGCGAATTTTAGTTTGCACAACCTTTGATCATCGGTTTCATTGATGTTTCAGTCGCTACATTCCAGCTCTAAATCGTCAAAGTTGCCTTTATAATGTGTCATTTGTTTTAATGACCAGCTCAATGTCGTTATGCTTCCTATCCTTTTATCAACAGACCTCCACACCCAATGTTATGTCCTCCATTACAACTAGTGTTTCGTGCTTTCTTCATTACCTAATACAGATATATAATAATATAATAATATGGCTAGGATAAGTAAGGACAAGTATGATGTGTGCTAGAGTGTGCCATTTCAGAATAGTATACTTCATTTTATGAGGCACTCCTCTCGAAAAATTAGAAATCGTTTGTCGAGCCAAGGATCTTTGGCCCAAAAATTTTGTAGAATATGATAGAGAAGAGTCATTTGGGCATTTGGTGAAAAGCATGGATGCCCGAGGTCAGAGTCTGGTGGGAGAAAGGTTTGCTGCTTGCAACACTGGCTCTGAATCCTTCCTTGCCAGAGATCACCAAGAAAAAGTCTCACTTTTTATCATTGCCTCAGACACGAAATTCCAAGTCAAATTTTCATACCTGAAGTTACTTTGCAAGCTGCTGAAATTTTGACTAAATTTGTTTATGCTTCACTTCTAAGCAGCTGGTTTCTTCTGAAAAAAAAATGTGAAGGGGACGTATTGGAATAGGTTGGTAAATTGTGTGTAATACTGCATATCTGTTCCATCACCTTGTAATAGTATTTTTGCATAACTATTCAGGGAGACTGGGATGCCATTTCACAACTTCTTCAGCTGGCAGGATGCGCGTGCTGATCAAGTGGCTAAACGAATAAACAACTCATGGTCTATGAGGGTAAGATCATGACTGTATGCCCCATGAACAGTTATTCAACTGAACTGCGTTTTTGTTTGTATAATTGTGTTCTGTGTACTTTTTCTGATGAACATTTAAGTTTAAAGATCAGCAGGGATTTATCCAAGCAGTTTCACTGACTACCATTTTTGGCACAAGATTGAGTTTTTCCAAACCATTTCACTAATCTTCTCCATGAGTATTTGCTTGGGGTGTGAGACAAGGGCCTAAATTGAAACTTGAAATCAGGTTTTCAAATTTTACCCTGGGTTGTTGGGCAACATTGAGAGTCCTTGACAAAGACTGGGGAGCATTTGCACTTTGATGCCTTAGCATTTGCCAGATGAGCTGGAAATGATTCGTGTATGTTTCATCATGTTCCTAACAAACAATAAGTTTTTCCTTACGAGCAGTGGTTGTTGGCTTCATATTAGAAGCCAATCAGAGATCGGTTTTATATGCACGGATTATAAGTTTGGATGAATGAAGTATGAGTCATGATGAAACGAAATTTGATCAACTTGATGCTCTATTCTTGAATTTCATTTCCTGTAGTCGGACCCAGGTTAAACCCTTATAATTCCAATTGTCCAAAAAGAGTTTTATGAAGATTGAGTTATAAAAGTATATGACCCATGTTGTGGTTGCTTTTACGTTGAATAGAACTAATCTTGCTCAAAATATTAATAACATTTATTTTGAGACATCTATCAGATACTGCCCCTTTAAATTCGTTGTTGAAAAATTAGTATTTTGCTTTTGCATTTCAAGATTCAATATTACTCAACTGAAGTTCTTGATGGTAGCCTGTGATGCTAAAATAAAACATGTCCTTTGGTCATGTGTAGGCTTTGTCGCGAATGCATTGTACGAAGTCTAAACAGCCTGTGTTTTAAAGGCACGAATTCGGACTATTTATATTGGTTGTTTTTTAATCTTTCATACTGACCTCATGCAAGCAGCATCTGTCATTTACTCTCTCAGGTAATCAATTTTATTGGGTATAATGTCTTTTACTCTGTCAGGTGATCAATCTTGTTGGTGGCTTGCTCTATCCAATTACTAGAATGAAGAAGATGCTCCTTGCTAAGGTTTTAAATATCGACTCTAGATTTGTAAGTATAGTTACGGTTAGCATGTATTCTCTGCGGAAACATTGTTATCTGATTGTAGTTATAATGATTAGCACGAATGTCAGCAATGTCTGGTGCCGGTATTTAGAAGAGGAACTTGACCAGTTCGGCTGTGATTGCATGTAATTTTTTTTTGAAAAACAATTGCTTTGTAAGCACTCTTCTCGAAATGTTAGGAAAGTTAGACTGGTAACTATTTGTGCTCTGTTCAAAATGCAAACTTACTGTTTCCTAATGCTCTTGTTTACTATACTCAACAACTGGTCATCAGTTCAAAGTTTAACTTTAACCACAGAAGTAACATCTATACAAAAAATTTAGCTACTTACCGGCATTTATTGACGCGTTTTAGTATTCGCCGAAATTCATTATTGAATTGACTTTTGAAATTCAACCTGACTTTGATTGAATGATGCGGAAAAAAAAGTTGTGTTCGGGACAAATCTATCAGTGAATGTTCATTGTGTTGCTCTCTCTGTGGTGCTGTTGCATTTCCCGTGTTGAGTCTTCCATGTTGCCGATGGATGTCTGTAGATATGTATCATGTTTTAAAAAGATCCTTTCAGTTGTAAGTTCACACACGCAACGGTAAAATAATCTTAAGCCCTCAGGTAATTACTTGCACAAAAGCATGATGCTGACATAATTTCACGTAGAAAAGCGAAGATAGCTCAAATTGCTTCCTTAAATACCTGATTTAACCCTATCCACACTGGGGTCATTTTGGTGGTGGTAGTCCTTGGGGGGGGGCTACTATGGGACCCCTCTATGACTTCAGAACCACGTAATCTGTGTTAATGAAACTTGGCAGGTAGAAACTATGTGATGAAGCAAATAATTGGGCATAACTTTTTCTTTGATGACATCACTTAATTTTTGCTGATGGCATCAAAATGACGTCACATACTTGAAAAATCATGAAAGATTTTTATTTTCGAAATTTGGATAAAAATACATTTGAGTTGGAAATTATGGACAAAGATCTATTTTTGGCTTTATTTACAGCTGCTTTGGTATGCGAAATTTAGTCTACTGCACTATTACTATGACGTCATCACACTTTGCGTGTGGTACCGTGAAATGGTTTTGCAGAAATATACTCCTGGATAAATTCTACTCCTGGATAAATTCTTGGAAAACTCATGAAGTTTCATGACTGATACTTGTTAGAAAGATATTTATTTTTTAAAACGTTTGATGGGGGGGGGGGCATTATGGCTCCCCCAATGTGGATAGGGCTAAGTACTTTTGAAAAAATAACTTCATTTTGATCTGTTGCATAAAATGCCTAATGTGTGATAATACTTGATAGTTTCATGTAATTGCATGTTTGATGGATGGCAAATTGAAAGCTGAGTTTTTTCATAATTTTGTTTTAGGCTAGCACTAAAGTGGTTTGGGCGCTGGAAAACATAGCTGGGGTAAGAGTGCCTATATACTTATGAAACAAGGTGTGTCCATTGTACCATCTGTCCGTTCATCACAGATGCATTTACCTTGAAAGTAAAAATCGTTCGTCACAGTGGTGAAACCTGCCATTTCAGAAACTTGTGCTCAATACGCAAGTGGTTACTTATGTTTAAAATGGCCATTTAAAGGTTTTTTAAAAAGGGTTTTGAAATCTATTCATTGTTTTTTCATAATTTTTGGTGTGAAAGAAGAACAACGGTCGTATGGACTGTCTGACATATTCAGGATCCAGGGTCGCATAAGGGTGGCCATTGAGTTGATAAAATTGGTTGTTTTGAAGGTTTTTTTATTGAATTATTTGAAGATGTGCCATTTTTTTTCTTTTGCAATTTTTGATGTGACCTTTCACAGAATTGCAACTATGATATGGACCATTTGCAATATCTGACAAAAACCTTGTGTGCCTTGGACTTTGCTACTGGCCAAAGTGGTCTTTTTTTTTTGTTGTCTGGAAGTACTTTAAGACCTGTTGATTGTTCTGTTTGTATTTTTTTGTGGGTAAAACCTAATCATATTTGCAGTTGCATTATGGACCATGCCATTACTCAGAAACCTGAAGCAGTTGTATTAGGTACCCTACACCGTAACTCAGATTCCTCCTGCTAGCTTAGAGTGTGGCTATTTTTGCCCGAAAATGGTCACTTATGGAAATGCCATGGGATTGTCATCGTTAGGTTTGCAAGGTGTTGTGTGTAACATTATTTTAAGCACTTGTAGCGGGCCATATGCCATACTGACGAAACTGCCCCTTGTTCACCGTAGGTGGCATTTTTGGGGGCAAGAGTTGTTTTTCAATACTTAAGGATTCATTCATTACCTTCTTGTAATTTTTGGAGTGATTGATTAGATAATATGTCATACCTGGGTTGCCTTGAACGTGGCTTTCAATGTGTAAAAATAAGTTGGTTTAGTATAAACATCAGAAGGAATGGTTGTTATGTAGGCCGTCTGTGGTATGTCATTCTTGTGTATTGTATGACACAGTGCTTCTTGTTGTGTATGTTATTACACAGTGATTCACAGTATAATTTGTGGGAGGGCACTATTTTGGAAATTTCCTCTTCAGGAAAAAGAAGCAATGAACAAAGGTGTAATGGCTTTTGGTACAGTTGAATCATGGCTGCTGTGGAAACTCACAAAGGGTTTGTTGAAATTACATTGCGTTCTCCTGCAAGCATCGAGATGTGTTTGACTATGTGGTCCTAATAATGCTGTATGATATACCACTTAGTACCAACTGGCAAGGGTTCTGTAACCGCAGATGTGTAGTGGCTCCAAATTCATCACTGGGTGATCAAATGCATAGATTTGAAGGAAGCAATACAATGTTATGTGCAAATGTATGCTCATAATGTGTGATCAATTTTCTGCATTCTGCAGCAACGCTTTTCATGTTGACTTCTAGCCCACCAAACCACATATCTCAAGAAATATTTTGACACTTTTGTTTGAATGCATGTGATATCCCAGGTACCATTGTTAGATTTTGTTCACTACCAATCGTCGTATAAATATACTGACCTGCTGTGTATGGAAGGTACTTTTTAGCTCCACAATCGAGAGCTGCTGGTCAGTACAAAATGATTGCCTAAACAATCAATAGCCCTCGAAAACCAGTTACCAGAGGTTCTGTTAGGTGTAGCTCCACTTGGTTTAGGGTCTTCTTTGAGCTTCTGTTTGTTTTAGGTTGTGCAGAGAACCAAAGTTATAGAATTCATTCTATGTGACTAAATTGCTAGAAACTGCATTGATGCTCCTCAAAGAAGATGCAAAACTCTAATTGCACCAAAGAGTTTTATTTCTTCTTTCTGATTCTCTCTGTGATGGGAGATTACCTGTGCTAATTAGAGAACAAAATTGGTCTGGTTTTGTATTGGTCAAATTTTGTTGGGGCGTTGTCGAAATTGTCCCAAAATGATCAGGCTTTTTGTGCTTACTTTTTGAAATTAAGAATAGCTCTTACATCATGCTTATTTTGCTTGTTTTGAAAAACTTCTGTCTTCTGTGGACAAGGCAAGATGGTGACAAATGGTTGTAGCTTAACTTTGACGACATAAATTGCTATGTGGAAAACAGCAACAGCGTTATCTGTGTAGGCACTGCGACTTTAAATTGGAAACAAATTACTGTGGGAGGTCTCTGAATTTATGTACACTTAGTTTTGGCTGTTGCTGCTATTGACTTCATATTTTTGATTGATTTATGTAGGTGCACATCATGTAACTGATTTCACGTTCGCCGCTTCGTCTGGTATGTGGGATCCATTCACCGTGAGTGAGTATGAGTGCTTCAAATCAGATCCTACTGGTAGTCTGATTGACTCTCCAGTGTATTGGACTTCGGCCCTTCTCATTATTGTCACCTACTTGCTCCTTTTCTTTAAAATCATATGGTTTACTACTCCATTTTTGAAGATTTTTGTTGAAAAGGCACCCCCTTTTCACAAAGAATTCTGTCCTGAGTTTCTAAATTAGGTCACCTGTCAGGGTTTCATTCTGGTAGCTGAGTAAGTATCTGTTTTTGAGTACAAACGAAGTCTTTGAAGTCCTAGAGATGCAATGCAAGGCAGCTTATAGCAACTGGGGATTGCATGAAGTGCTGTGAGTCCCCTCTGCCGGATCCAATAAAGATCCCTGGATAAATTTGCTGTTTTGGTTATTTTTTACCCTAGAATTCTTAGAATTATGAAAGAGTAAGCCCAACCGCAAGAATACATATGAACACTAATGTAAGTGCAAGAACACAACATGGTGAATAATGATAAATGTGGCAGCAGTAAAAGGAAATGATGCGAAGTAGTCTATAGGTACATGGATTTGACTATGGAAGCTTACGAAACTTGAGTTTACTGAAATTCAATTTGAAATTAGATTTTCTTAGGTTCAGTAACCGGTATTCATTTGATGGCTGTTTGAAACCCTGCCTGTAAATGGAGGGGTTTTGCTCCATCATGCAATTCTTAGTTCCCTATCTCAGAATTTTTCTCTGCTCTTGTTTTCATCTAGTTGTTTTAGAAAAAAAAATCCAGAGGCTATAGCTTACATGATGAATGATTGTGATGAGTTTTTTCGGGGAACATGAAATGGCTTTTAATTTCCCAGCCGCATGTTTGCAAAGATAGGGATTTGTTATGAGGTTAAGTAAATACTATTATGAGGTATAGTACATTTAGGCGCATGTGCAGACTTTATTTAGATTCCAATTAACATCGCAAACTAGTGGTCAAGAATAGCATTAAAATCATAGAATATTGCGTTTGGCGTTCCTCAATTTAAAGTATTACCCTCCTCACTTTCTTTCATTGATTGTATCTAGTATAAGCTTGTCTGCTATGAAATTTCACTGCTCTTCAACAGCCTTTGAAAGGATTGTTGGTTCAGTCGTAGTTATTACACTAAACCCTCGGCTAATGTTTGTACACTCCATTGGCAGCATCAGTGCAGTTGTTCTGAAGATTTAGATCGCTTGTCGATGGGTTATGAAAGTGTAACAGCTACTAGTTCTGTGTTCGGATGTGTGAAATCTTTTTTTTGTTAGCGTATAAGCTGATCAACATATTGAGGCTCTGAATTTTAAAAGCGTTAACATGACATAAATTTGTTGCCAGGCTGGATGGTTCGAGTTCCATTTGATATTCTTTTCTGGCAAAAATATAATTATTTTGAATGGAGATTGTTTATTCTAGTGTTGTAAAAGCCCCTTCTTAACAGCTAAATTTAATGCTACCGGACTGTATGTGTGTCAATGTGGTTACTGAATCCTGAGTTTTCTTTGTTTTGTAGTGTGATTGGACACCCCTCGTGCAACCTGTGTTTGGTATAGATGGAAGTGTTTATCCGAAATATGTGGATACCTCGTAAGTCCAAACTTTTTGTGAAATCTGAGAATCTAATTTTTTATGTTATTTGGTAATATGCAGTAGAGGTATGTTGGCTTGTAAGAAAGAAAGGTTAGCTGGAGAAAAGCTGAACCCTGCTTATGCACTGTTCTAAACAAAACTTCCTATCGGAGTCGGGTCACAATCTGGTATAGCTTCAGTGTGGCATCGTTACTAGAAATCCCTCCTTATACTTCTTGAAGAGTTAAGAAGCACTGATAGACTTTTGAATAACTGATTTCAATTTTGTTTTATCATTATTGCTATAGTGGCTTTATATGCAATGTTCACGAAGATATCTTTGGAAGTGAGATGCCAGTAACTGCGATTGTAAGTCTAAATTGATTTCAATGGGTTACTTTTCTCTGATTTGATCTTGTGTTATCCTAATTTTAATCTTTCACTCCAGTACTGAGCTACTTATTTGTGCTAGGTTGTGACCTACTAGTCAAAGAGAGCAACCTCAAATTTTATGAAAGTGTCTGTAGACCATATCCACATGTGCTGATGAATGCTAGCTGATGATGAGCCTTATAGCTAGACTGATTTTCATGTCACAAGAGCTCCTATAGAGTCTTCTATGCACTCAGAGTTGAGGTCCTATCTTATCTTTGTAAAAAATAGTAAGCTGTTGCATCTGTTATTTGCCGTTAGATTGTTTTTCTTTTGGTGGGTATCTTGTTTGCTGCATACATGGAAATGTTATTATCCTCTCATCAGTTGTTCTTTATTCACCTGTTTATTCAGCATTCCTTTGTATATCTACCACATGATGCTCCATGCATCACTTGTGCCTTATATATGACCTTATATGCGTGACATTTTATAGATGAGAACACCACAGCCAAAATTGTGGATCAAACTATTTTCTCCCATTTGGGGCAATGTTGGTGTAGTTAGAAATCAGAGAATTTTGAGCACCAAATGTGCTGAATTCATCTCTTTCATTGCATTGGATGTAGGAAGAGTAATCATTGTCTCTTTGATGCGCTTTATCTATTTCTGTGTTTCGTATGGTGGTGTTATTACTGCCACCTTTTGTCCCAGACCTGTGTGGAAGCTTAATTTTTGTGTAGACTGACAAATTGTTTACATTGTTTGTCACAGGTGGCCGATCAAAGTGCGTGCCTGTTCGCCATGAACTGTGTCAATCAAGGAGACATGCTTTGTTCGTTGGGAACTGGATCATTTCTCACGTGCTGCACTGGATCTTATGCTCATGCTTCTATCTCAGGTAGCATGCCATTTTCTTGAGTTTATTGAGGCCCAGCATAATAGTTTGTAGATGGCGCCTTCCCCTTATTCACATACTATTCTCTCTCTCTCTCTCTTGTTGTCGAAGGACAAGTATGATCCAAAACGGGGTGAAATTGGATTGAAAAATCCAAGCATGTAATTGATAGACTGCACTCATTCATTCTGTTTAGGGCGATGATAAGTCAATAATCTGATATGCGTACATGGTTCAAACAATAAAACAGTAAAGTGGCAAACTTTGTATGCACGGGAGAAAATGACTTGCGGGGGTCATTTTATGAATTGTTATTCGTAGCACCCCTTTGAAGTCTCATCTCCATATTTCAATAGTAGAATACAGTACCACTCTCAACTGTCTACTACAAAGTATGTTCGATTGAGACATGCTTGTTCTCTGCACACTATAAAATATTCGCCGATCAGGTATTACAATAACACTATTCAATCTGCTAACATTTATACACGGAGTGTCATGAATATTCATGAGCTGAAATTTTTGTTTTGGTTATTTAAGTGGAGCCTTACAGTGAAAGAGGAGGTTAAAAATAAAATGAAATAATGAGGGTATAGCTTCGTAAAAAGCACAAATGCAGCACAATTCTTTTGATGTGGGCGCTTACGTTGGCCTAATGCTTTGGCTGATCCTAAATCATCAAATAAATACTGATGAGGACGGAGAGCAGATAT
>JAOBRC010379348.1:0-12576 GCA_027575255.1 Scolionema suvaense
GAAAGCAGTAGGAGAAAATTTTGACCGTCTTTTGGTTGGCTGAATGAAATCAAATCCTACTCACTTCTGTAAAAGATAATAATGGCTCGCAAAATTTATTTCCTCCAATCAAACAGCCCTCATTTTCAAAGTTGGTTTCATAAATTACATCATTTTTCTATGGGAACAAAGTTGTAAAGAACATAAGGTCGAAAAGGTCAAGACATAAGATAAGAACATTATCGCAATTAATAAAGGCAACGTGTAAAAGTTAAAAAGAAACCAAAAAAAAAAAAATTCGGCGTGAATCCGGAAGAAAGGTGAGGGGTGAACAGAAGCATAATTTAGTACTTTGTTGCCAAATTATTATTAAATAAATTCAAATATATTTAATTTATTCTGTACCCTTTGAAGCGCAGGCTCTATATTGTGCGTAAAATGTTTTTTCTCCAATTAATAAATAATAATATCTGATGGCTTGAGCTTTTTGATCCTCAGATTTCTGATACATCAATAATATTGACAATATGCATAGTAAAATTATTTTCTTTGAACCGTTCTCTAATGCGAATAATGTAGCTTGATTTGTTTAACTAATCTGAAGATTAGTTTAACTTTAACTAATCTGAAGACTAGTTTAACTAATCTGAAGCGCCCCTCGGATACTTCCCCTCAGAAGGATATTTCATTGAAATTCTAGAACAAAAGGTCAATCAAAAATAGATTTTTGTCTTGCAGATATCTTTCGGATCGTTGATATCACTTGGGTTCATTCTCACTCTTTCTATTATCGCTTTACCGAATTAAAATAATTTGAGAAGAATAATTTAAGAATCATCGACTACGGAAAACTTGTATTACCCCTATCTCAGGCGGGCTTTTTTGGAGGTATCAGAAGCGGGGGGGGGGGCTTTTTGCCCCTCCTCCTAGTTTCTATACTAGAGTACCTACGAAGCTAAAACTTGGCAGTAAGTTCAATTTACTATAAAAGATTCCAAAAAGTTAGGCAGAATTGTTTCTCTCCCCAGGCTACTTGAGATATGACGTCATGAGTAACCACGTGTAAAATAGTCCATGTTTTGCCCGACTTTGCCCAAAATCACGTTTTTGCCTGTAAAAGCCCAAAATTTGGGTCAAATTTGCTGAAATGTGTTTTATTGGGTTCCTTTTATACTTTTGCATTACATTTTTAGCATTAAAACAATATTCCACAAGTTTCATGTGTTTTTTTTCGAGTTTTAAATTTTCTGGGATTCTCGACCCATTTTTGAAAATTGGCCCAAATCACGTGACCCGTCGACCAAAAATTTTTCAAACGTGGTCAGAATAGGTATCAATAAATTCTAGGAGGGTACTGTAAAGCTTGGCTACCGAAACGTTGCCAAGGAAAAGTTATTTTAAGATATCTGACAGGGGGGCCAAAAAGCCCCCCCCCCCCCCGCGTGAGATAGGGTTAAATTGGGCTATAGTGAAGCAAGGAACTTCCTTGGTCGCAGTGAGCGTCTGTCGAGTTGAGCCTCTGTCCGATGCCGCAACAATGTGCCTGCATCTACGCCGAATTAAGAAACGAAAACTATCGCTAAGATAAGACTAACATATACGTTCTACCCGATTAAGTGAACTCTTACTCAAAAACAGTTTGCCGTGTTACTTTTTCTGATCATATTCAAACAGAATACTTCTGTCTCACACGGTCAGAGTTTCATAATCTCCTCCTGCATCAGCCAGCGTTTGCTCGAAATGAACTAATCTCCATGGCATCAGGTAGCATTTCACGCAGCGGTTTATCTGAGACCGTGAAATCGTGTATTATTCCCACACGAGCCACGCCGCTCGTGCATTCAGTAGAGTATTTAAAAAGTGGGCATATCGGTAGGAAGAGGAGAAAGGAAGACGAGTGGAGAGGTCAAAGAATCATTTATCGTTTTTCGAAAATTTACATTTATCATTATCGAACTTGTTTTATAGGAAAAGGACGAGAACTATTTATATCTAGCGATTGAGCTGTGTGATGCCACATTAGACGAGGTTCGTTACGACCTTAATACTATTACATACGGATTTTTTTTTAATACTGTTGCATACCGGATTTTAGAGCCTTGTGCGTATAAGGGGTTGATTCTGATCCCTCTCCCTCCCTTAACATTTCCAGATAAATTATAGCAATAACTGCCACACTAGGTAATAGACTAACATATGTAAATAGACATTTTGACACCACCATAATTTACCACAATAAGTAGTTAGTGAAGTCATCTGAATTAGTAACAAGAGCCTGATTATGCAAATTCTCAAAATGTACATAATGAATTATTGTAATGCAAATTGGCTTGTGTTTTTCTCAAGGCGATCCGAAATGACTAAAAATAACTTAAATATCTCTGAACGTTATCATTTTCAGCCTTGTTACAGAATTTATGTCACCACAATTCCGTAAATAAGTAACACAAGACTCAAAAAATGGCCAATATCCCTGGAAAGGGTTTACGAGATAGCGCAAATTTTGTCTAGGATGTGCGAAACTCATCCAATTTAAAAGTTGAAAAACGAGAGCTGCAGGTTTATGTAATTCATGAAATATTTTTGGAAAACCCAAGAGTAGGACAGATCAAGCCCTTCTCATACGGGATAGGCATAAGTGAATTCTTGTTTCCAGTAAGACCCAGGTTGCTACAATGGAATGCAGACTACCAACCCGTCACAGCGTCCCTGGTTTGACATTTCTGGCCAACATCATAGCTATATCAATATTTATGTAAGCATTGATGCAATATTTGCAATTTTATAGATATCAGATAAGCACATGAGAATGTATTTGTCATGTTTTAGCACAGCCTACATTACACTTGGCTAGAACTCCTCCAAACATAGCACGTGAAAATGAAACCCTACGATATGAGATATGTACTAACCATGCTGAAGTGCTATTAACTTTGACAATCATTGCAACATGAATGAAATTCAATTCCATTTTAGTACGTGAAAAAGAAGACGTTCAACAGGCATGGACTGCAGCCAACTGAGGCCTTGCGTCAGGCTTGTGCAGGGCTAGCACACCTGCACTCGCGAAACATAGGTACGTCGTGCGTCACATTTCAGGTTTTTGTAATAAAGGATTCACAAGGTAGTTTAGGGCCCCCCGGTTGCTTGCTTGCATTGGTTTTATATCCATGGCTTATTTTTTTACAAGCAACATCATATCAACATCATAAAGTACCCAGGTTAAGTAGATTGAATGATAAGAAGTAGATTTGATGAAAGAGACAACAAATACTATCAGCTCTTTTAGTAACCACAGCTTGAAGGCAGATCGAAGGGGTGAAACATGATATTTGTGTTCTTTATCTTATACGTGCTACATTTGGAATGATTAAAGGTTTATAGTATGGCCATTAGTTAGAGTTCTTTTGACTTTTTGGACTGCCTAAAGGTAGTGAAAAGTGCGGTCACCAATTCACTCATAATTTTGAAATTTGCCTTGGTGTTGGGTGTAGTGGATTGGATTAGTTTTACATGTTCTCGCTCGAAATTCTACAGTTTCGTAAATTAAGAAAGTTTTAGAGGGGATCACAAGCAAACCAGAGTACAACCAGAGACACACAATCAGATTCATCTGAGCAAAAATGATTCCTCCCTTGGGACATCAGGTTAAAATCGACCTGACCTTTCCTGCATTCATGACAAAAATGTAGGACCAAGGACCAAGGACCATGGTGGATCCTGACTCATACGATTGTCAATTATTACCTGGTAATTTCTTCCTAACTCATTTGTATGAAATACGTTTATATTGAACATAGTCAAAATGCAATGTCGTAAGGAGAACATCTTTCTCTTTCTACTCTTTCTGTGTTCACAATGAATTAGAGCTGTTACCACGATTTTTCTATTTTTCAAATTCTCTGTAGTTCATCGAGACGTCAAACCTCAAAACGTACTCATATCTACGCCAGATTCTGATGGTAATGTGAAAGTGAAAATATCAGATTTTGGACTGTGCAAAAAGACCAATGATGAAGGTTCATTTTCACAGCATTCCTCCAGGTTTGGATCAGAAGGATGGACTGCTCCAGAAGTGCTAGACAACAGCACAAGTAAAGTGAGTAAATTGTATGTGTTCTGATCAGTCGGACAGGATATGCGTTTTTATGTGTAAGTCCGTTTTTGAGTCGAGCCTTGGGTTGCTTAGTGAAAATATCGCTTCAGCTAAAAGCTGCATAACGATTGCTTAACATTTTTGCCGTTCTAGCAGATTCTTGGCCGAATATGAGAATCAGAGCTAAGCTATCGAGTTGCTCATGGAAACAACGTGTGAATGACAGTGGAGAACCTATAACTCTTATTTCTTTTTAGCGTCTAAAATACAGATGTTTGTGTATAACTAAGCCATAACTAGGCAATCACAAGTGGCTGCCGGTAGAATCTTATTAGTGTTCCTATCGAAATCTTGACAAGACAAAAACTGCATGAATTACTTGAATTACATTTGTAAAAGAAGGCACATCGTATGCCTTTCATGTTTTTTCATGTTTACTGAACATTTGCATCCCAAAGTCAGAAAATTTCTGCATCTGTGCCTTGAATTCTTTACAAACTCTCTTGTCGTAAAGTTTTTATATGAACACCTATTCTACTTTAGTTGTTCATCTTATAGACACTTGCCTGTGACATCTTTTCACTCGGTTGTGTCTTCTTCTTCGTGCTTACTGATGGAAAGCACCCATTTGGTGATCCTATCCGCAGACAGGCCAATATTGTCGATGGAAAATTGTCAATCGATGAATTAAAAGGTAAGTCGCGTCTTGTTATGCTATGAGTTTAGTAGACACGATAAATGGTAAATGAGTTATGATTAGCATTTAAGCTATCCTCTATTTTTGCCATATCATTATTTTGTATTTATACCGGGCTTTTTTGGCTGGTGTAGTACCGGAGGGGGGGCGGATTCCGCCACCCTCCCGGAAGTACCTGTTAAGTACCTGTCAGACCATGAAACACATACTGTACTTTAAAACAGCCTTTTCGGACTACAAGAAACTAAAAATGGGGCTTTGGGAGTTGCTAGAAGTTTTGTAAGATACACTTTTTCAGATTTCGGCAATTTTGCATCATTTTGAAGAAAAATCGTCTTTGAGACGATTTGCCACCTGCAACATGTCTTGCAATTGTCAATTGCACACAAAACTCATACACCTTTTGCATTAGTCTGTTAGGAGTACAATAAAACTTGAATAGTGATTCCAAAAGGTGTACTTAAGGTACAGCAAGAGATTAAAGTGAAAGATTGGTCAGAATTTTGAGAGATTTTTTCGCATTTTTGGACCCGAAGCCCTCCCAAAATCCTGTCGCTATGCAAAATCGACTCACTGACAGGAAATGAAACTTATGCTATCGTATTCAGCATGAAAAACTGTGAAAAGTCACAAAAAATGGGCTTAAAACATGTTGCCAAAAAAATTCTACGTCGATCGATACACAAAAGTGGCGGAATCCGCCCCCCCCCGGTATGAATAGGGTTAACTCAGTTCCACGATGCTTCAAGTTACGCAAGCCTCAGAATCTAAATCTATAATGCTTGTATGTCTTGCTCAGTTAGCTATATATCTAAGAACCCTCCCCCCCACACAAAAAAAAGCTTTTCCCAGCCATATCTCAGAAATTTTAAGAAACTTTCACTACTACCATCGGTGGTGGGTTTCTTATGTAAAAAGTTTGAAACAGTGTAGATCGGGCACTCAATCTTAATACAAAAGAAAAACACGAGAAGCTCTACTGAACACAACACAGTTGTTTTTATAAAACCACTGGATATTTCGCTCCAACTCAATGAAGCATCATCAAAATTATGTCAGCTAAAAGTTTGTTTTATTGTCTCCGCGAATGATAGTCGACATTACTTAGTTCCAAAGTAATAAGATATGAAAGTTAATTTTGAATTTATGATTCTCTTTTCGATTAAAAAAAAGACACTTGCTTCAAAATTGTCACAAAATTGTCTCCGAATTGTCTCAACATTATCTCAGAATAAAAACGAAAAAAAAATGGTTTTACTGAATCCTTTCCATCTCAATCTTTACCACGAAATCCCTAAGGATATTCGCTGTAACAGTTTTTTCTGCAAAAATGGAATTCAATGTTCCAATTTTTCCCCAAGAACAGCAGAATCCACAAAGTGTTGATTTTTGCAAAATATTAACCCTATTTAGGGGGGAGGTATGTTTACCTCCCCCTCCGAAATTTTTCGATAACTTTTGGACCGCTGCACAATGTGTCCAGTTCGTGGTGACTTTTAACATTTATTCTTCATGCACATTGTGTCCAAATATGAGGTTGTTTGATTTATTGGTTTAAAAGGTATGAAAATTTTCTGGGAGTAGTCTGGTACTGCTCCATTGTATTTCACATAGGCATTTTGAGCAGGCTCGCACAGCACGCCATCGGCTTCCCTTCTTGTCAATTAGAAGCAAACTGGGCAAAGATTGTGAATCCAGTGGATGTTTTCTGGAAAGGTGGATACCTAGGGATTACCCATGCAAAATTTCATGTTATTTGGGCTTCCCGATCGGGAGATAGGTGGGGGATGTAAACGCACCCCCCACCCTGAATGGTGGTTAGTCAGACTCCCCCTAAATAGGGCTAACTAGCCTAAATTCATAGTTTCAGAACTGCAACGACGGAAATATAGGGTGCATTAGACTTATATGTTGAGTTTCGCTGCAAAGGTTTTAGAAAACATGTACTTTTTAGCCCAAACATGATATATTAAAAATATATTTTTATCTATACGTCCTCCGAAAGGTATATTTTTGTTGAATTATAAGCGGCGGTGCTACTATGAATAACTGTACCCCATTGCATTATTTTAAATTTGGCAAAATTATATACGACGTGCGAAGAGTAATATACTTTCTTACTATTGTTTCGTGGTAATTGGTCAATTTTAGCATACTTTTCGAGTTTTGTTTCGGTCTGATCAAGTGCTAATGGTAACTGCTGGAAAAAATGATCTTGTTGCTGTCGTCTTTATACTATATATTTCAAGTCTTTTTAATATTGTATTCTATAATTTCATCAAAAGTTTCATGAGTTTCTTGCTCTGTCACAGCATGCCCCTCTTCATTCTCTACCTTTGCCTGTTCCCAGTCGAGGATGAGAACTTCAAAAAAAGATTTAAATGCTTATCAAGATTACTAATGTTTTGGATTTCACTTAATTTTCCCATACCTTGTTCTTTGCTTTCTTATGTGATATATGGACAGTGTGAAAAGCATAGTTTCAAGCCTCTTTTCATAAAAAAAAAATTCAAATCCAAAATTTTAGTCATCCATCTTTGAAAATTGAGGAAAAGTATTTGTCACTTGGACAAAATTTCGTCACTTTTCTCCGCCGAAGTTTTCTCCTTGAACGTGTCGATAATGATATTTTCCTTGGTGTTGTGATACGGACCGCAGGGTTTACAATTGAGAAATTGAAAGTCTCCATTTTCGTTTGAGGTGTTATATTGGATATTTCACGACATGACTCCAAAAAAGATTTTTGAGTTCTAAATTTGGCCTAAAGCATCCGCCAACCTCTTCGAACTTTTGCCCTATGCAGCATAAAATAGAATTGTGTCACACATGTGCATCATGCCAAGAGAAAGAATATGAATTTTATTGAAGTAAGGATTTAACACTAGAAGTGAATTCACGAAAGCACGGTGCAACAATATTAACAGACCCCTTATTCTGGGTGGTAGTTTTTATCATTTTTGGGGCTGAAGAGATCCATTACCCGGTCCTGCTAGAGATATTGGGAAATTAAGTAACGTTGGCTAGCTGTTTATAAAAATTAGTGGAAGATATGAAGGCTGTTGCAATACATGTTAAAACTTGAAGTTGCATGTGTGGTTTACTGTGTTACTGAGCCCAAGACAAGAAAGAGTCTCTTTCATCACTACTACGTGTTTGTGTCAATCTTACTGGACTTTACTGTTGGTGGAATTACAGTAATGGTGTTGGAACAGAGTGAAACACGATTGAATCAGAGCTTTTTTCTGACATTGTATTAAAAAAATTAGGAAATTTGCAAAACTATCGAAAGTAAAAAAAGATCGATCGACGTTTTGGCTGAAACTCTCTTCCTCTGTGACAATCAGCATTCAGTGGTTACAAATCGCACTCTGCTAAAATTCGAACTTGTTTTTTGACACAGAGAACAGCCTATGCACTATTTGTAACTCAAAGTAAAAAAGCCAAACCTATGTAACATAAAAGGTGTTTCAGCAAGAGACATCAGTGAATGTTCATAGCAAGCCTCAGTGGACGCTTAAGTACATAAAATTAACTAACATTTGCTTTTCAGGTCTATTTTTTAAAGGATCCCTCATTGAATTTCAGATGTTTTGGGTAGTTCCATATCAGCCTTCACCGAATTTTGGGTGCCTATGCTCTTAACTAGCTAACAATTGTTTCTTCAGTGTATTTTTGTAGCAGCTGGTTTGGTCAGCGTGAAGTAGATCTACCAAAACTGCCTTCACTTAAGCCTTCCCTGAAGGCTGCTGCGAAAATAAATAGAACAATCAATCGTAGACTAGAGCATTGGCAAATGAAATTCAGGGAATGCTGATATGGAAATACGCAGGACAAGCGATGACAGATGATGCCTTTACTTTGACTTGACTTTGACTCTCAGATTTTTATTGCATACCGGGTCTGTATTAGCACTCACCTGGAATAAACTTATGATAAGCTACTGTGATCAAGTACCTAGACAGGTCAAGAGGTACACGAAGCAAAAACAATGATTGATAGAAAAAAATCGCCTGTGTTTTATCAGCTTTAAGCTATCATTCAAGTGCCTTTCTCTTTTGGAAATTATGTATTTGCTAAAATGACAGACCAAGCGTGTTTTGAGCTTACTCTACTCAATACTATATCCTACCAGATGTTAGATCGCATGCTGGAGGCTTAACCCTATCCCCACTGGGGATAGGCCCGGCCATAATGCCCCCCCCCCTACCAAACGTTTTTGAATGCCTTTTTAACGACATTTTTGGCATTTTTCAAGCATGTAACATCATTTTGACGACGTCAGCAAAACTTGAGTGATGAATAATTATGCCAAATTATTCGTATAATTACATACTTTATATCTGCCAAGTTTTCTTAACACAGGTTAAGTTGTTCTGAAGTTATGAACCCCCCCCCCCCCCCTCCAGGACCACCATTGCCAAAATGACCCCGGTGTGGATAGGGTTAAAGATGTAAAAACAATAACGTGGTAATACGTTTACTTTTTCAGATCAGTGGGAAGCTCGTGATTTGCTGGAGCAAATGTTACAGCCATCTCCAACACAACGACCTGCTGCATGTGCAATTTTGCGTCACCCATTCTTTTGGACTAAAGATAGGCAACTGAACTTTATCCAGGTAATAAGTGCAATATATTTTAAGTATTAATGTTTTATCTTTGCATTTGCATACAAGTAGTACAATCAACTAAAAGTTAGTTTCGTGGCCGTCTAATAGAGATTACCTTGTAGAATGAACTACTCACCTAAATGTCGTTGTTGGAGGAGTTCTAGGAACTGAGCTTTTACTTAGAAGGCAATTATTTGGCATTCTTTCAGTAGCTGGTTTTCCATTAAACCTATGCCGTACCGGGTGACTTTGATCTTTGTACATATACGGGAGATTAATTCCGCCCTTGACCCTATTACCTCCGTATTGGCGAAAAGCTATGACCACCAAACGCAAAAATAGCCTTAAACTTCTTCATTTCCAGTACTTTAATGACATGTATATGTCAAAAATACTGAGAGTCGGTCCAATGTCACATGAAACAAAGCTTATATCTTGTGAATGGGTGATGGCACCTAATGGTGCACATGGTCAGCTCGACCAGGTTGTATGTTGCAGGCTCATCAATCGATGGAATAGGAAATACAGTTCCCGCTGATAATTTAAATTAATAGTTTCATCACATGGTTACATGGTCACCCAACCTGCAAAACTTAAAAATTTTAAATATATCTAAAATCATGGATGCAGAAGAGAAACTAAATCCTTGATAAATGAAAAATACAGTTAAATTCTTCATGAGTGAAAAATGTCTAGAATGTTCTTGAAAAGTGACTTAAAATCAAGATAGATCTATTTTGAAGATCTTGGGAAAATTTTGCAAGAGAAGATTTTGAAAGCGGATTTTTGACTGGTACTGGAACGAAATACAACGTTTGGAAAATAGGATGGGTCTGGTAGTAGCCTTGGTAATGAAACTTGCATAGCCAGTAATGCCTTATGCCGGTTTTTACAAATCTGGAAATGGCTGCCGAATAGTAAAGGCATGCCTTCATTTTTCAAACTTCCCATTAGAAATTACGTTTATTACTGGGTTGTTGAATATACATTTTACAGAATGACACTGACTCTGCGACCTGGTCTTATGCTGAATTAATTGATGTGCTAAATATGCCTCAAAGCCGGCTTCAAGATGGACTTTTAGGGTAACATTTCTATTGTTAGCGAATAATAAAATATCCGTCAGTCAGCTAGTAAAAGGAAAGTTTATACTGAAGGCTAATGTAGATGAAATTGCCAAAAGTTCCATGAGATCATGAAAAATGTATTCTTGCTGAGAATTTTCAGTCTGAACCTGTCGAAGATCAACGAGAGCCATGGTTCCAGAATGCTGTTCTGCTTCAGTTTTAGTAGAATGGATTCTTGTAACAGACTCGGATTAATATATCTTGGTTAGGGTTTGCAGACCTTGATCATTGTCCTCAGAGAGATAGCAAGAATAAATCAACTAGGATAGAAGCGTGTGTGATATTAAATTGTTAAGGAATTTGATTTTGAAATTGACAAGAAGAAAAAATTGGAAGTTGGAGAACTCTTTCTGGCAATAGAAATAGGAACAAACTCGCAAAGCTTTGCCTATACGTGTTGGAATGATTTCTAGGAACTGTGCTTAGTTAATGTTGGTCCTGCAGGAGCTTGCCTGTCACTGATGGCTTATACTTTCATCAGGTTGGTTTGTCATAAAACACAAAGATGGGCTATCCTGTAGTTATGTCGCCCCTTCAAAGCTTGTTGGAAACTGAAGTGATGTAGGAATTTATGAAGACGTTGACATTTACGAATTCAGTGAAGGAAAAAATGTACTCGTGAAAGCTAAATTTTGTGACTTATGGCAAATATGAATGTGGCAGTGGTATCCGTAGCCTTGTCACTTAGTTGGAATCACTATATCCAAGACATAGGACGTTGATAAGCGATATGCCATTTAGCGGTTGTAAGGCAGATATATGAAAGTCAGATGTAAATGAAAGACTGCTAAGTTTCTAGACTATCAGGGAATATCGAAGAAAACATTTATGGAGGCTTAAAGCTGCATTTTGTTACCTTCCTATAAAATGAACTTTTAAAATGCTTTCTCTTAAATATAAAATCTTATAAAATAAACTTTTAAAATTCATATGTTGAAGAAAAGCAATCAAAGTATTTAATATCTTTTCAGGGACTTAATTTAGAGTAAGATGGGGCTTTACCACCAACCCAATATTTTTTACTTACAAGACTTTACAGTGAAACGTAAATGTTTATGCCGCTTAATGCTATTGGTCAGTCCTAACCTGAAGTACGATCTGAGAGGAACAATTTTGTACCTGTTTGTACTTTTGTTAGCAAGGTCAATTTTTATTTACATTCCTTATTATAAATCGAAGAGTCAGGAATATCTGTAAGTGTTCTTATTTTGCCGCCTAAACCAATTATCACCAGACAACTTTTTAACTCTGACTCGAGAGTGCATGAACATACAGCACTGTATTTAAAATACAAAATATAACTTTTGTTGCATAAGAAAATTTGACTTCTCCCAAGCATATGTGTAACTCGTAGAGAGACGATATTTGTACCTCCTAAACCATCCGCCAAGTGATAACCGTGGAAAGGAAATTATGAATTAATTCTTGCAACAGTATTTGGAATTAGTAAGGAAGAACGAATGGTACGATGAAACTAATACATTTTATGTAGAAGCTATGTATCACTCCCCACAACATTTATACACAATTCTGCTTGTTGCCTAACTACAGACCAAGCAGGTTACTACAGCCATTATCTAATCAATGATCTGATAGTCTCCAAAGAAGGACAACAAGTTATCCTCTTCAAATTCTCTGATAGCCACACTCCCGCTTTAACTTGGCCCTGTACATTTATTCATTATCTTCCCTTTATTTGAGACCCGAAACCATGCCAACGTAGATTGTGAAAATCACACACTTCACAAAATTAAAAACTTAGCGCACAGTGGGCATTGTATCGTAAAGCTCTGCTTCCCATAATGTTTGGCGTGGTTTGTAACCCGGGAAGCAGCCAGCACACATAATATAGTACCATACAAAATTCTTTTCAATATGATCAAGCTCAGTCAAAACTTTCTGAATTAACTTGTGGACTTCAATTCTCAAGCTCAAATAGCGGACATTAGTTACACTAAGATCTACCTTCCAACCTTAACCCTATTTGCACTGGGGGGGGGGGGGGGGGAAAATTACCCCCCTGGCAAACTTTTCGCGATTTTTCCTGAACGGCAAAAGCTTAAGGGCTG
>JAOBRC010379570.1:0-12575 GCA_027575255.1 Scolionema suvaense
AAGTTGTTGTATTCTCTGACTATTTGGAATTTCTGGATGCAGAGATGTTTATTTTCGGACTTTCTTTCATTTTATTTCTATAAAGATTAGCTTCAGGTCTCTGCCTTGGAGCCCAAAATTCAGAACCCCTCTTGAAATTGGAAGAAAACGCGATTTTTTATTGTCCAGACAATCCCCGACAAAATATTTGGCACAAAAGGCCTTTTCAGCAAAAGTCAAAAATGCACTTTTTATGACTTTTGCATGTAAAAGCGCTTTGAGCTGCAAGCGCTTCAAGAATTTTTTTTGTAGTCTCAAGGCTGTTTCTAGCAATTTACGCTAGCATACCGAATTCCACGCGCTTTGTTCTCTAAATTACCTGAAAGAAAATGAAACTTCCCGATCGACGCCCCAAAACAAGCCCTATCACACCCTGCAGACACTTTTAACCCTATTTGGTACGGGGGGTAAATTTACCCCTCCAGTCAAACTTTGTATTTTAGACGCTAAACCGAAAACGGTGAAGAGCTGCCACTTTACGGCTTTTATTAGAATTATATTAGGGACCTCCAGGCCGGGGCGGGGGGTCTGGAGATATGGGCTAATTCTGGAAGGCCAGTGATGGCAAAATGTGACAAAAATCTTGATTTTTGCTCGTTTTTGCGTCAATTTTGAAACAAATACAGCTAAAATGGCAGTTTAAACACATAAAACATGTTTCTAGTTGCCCTAGGAACAATTTTGATTCAAAAAAAAAATTTTTGAAAACTTTGGTCAGAAAATCTGGGAGACGTCACAAAATGCTGACTTCAGCCCCCTCCAATCTTGCTGGCACCCAAAACAGGGTCTTTCAACCATAGATAGGTAAAATTATCAAACACAGTGTCAAGTAATTGTACTATGGTTGCATGTTAGTGAAATGCATTTTAGCATAGCCTTTTTCGATTTTTTTTGTTCTGGGTTGTGTTGATCTGTTCGTAAGACATTCGTACTCACTCAAGAACTTGACAATCCGTATTGAAGTATAGCGGCTGTCAAAACACTAATACATCTACCCAGTAACAGAAAAGGAAATATGCTGGAAGCCGCTCAAGACTGGAGCAAGATTTCGGTTATTTGTTGTAGTACTATTATTACTACTATTATTGTAAAATTCATCCTAAGTTACAGCGTACTAACCACATATACAACAGACGCAATATTCTTTTTGCAAAGAAAACCAATTTACAGAGCAATTAACATATACCAAGGAAGTTAAACTCGTAGAAACTAATTGATAAAAATATCATATACCATACTTTTCCAGGGGCGTCGAATCTGGGAGGGGTCAGCCCGCCGCCCCCAACGTTTTATCAGAATGAAAAAAGTTCTATTTGCTGTCAAGCTCACCATTAGAAGGTGACCACGATAAAACAAACATCAACGAAACATCAGCACAAATATTTAAAACAGTTGAACATGAAGTGAATACAATACCAATTTTGTAACAACGACTTCACCATATATCGTCATGAAACAACTAAAATGAAAATGCCAATACTACTTCTTAATATAACGAAGACGCGTGAGAGAAATAGTTTTGCATCGAACATGGACAGTAAAGTGGCGAAGGGCTAATGCCGATGCACCCTCTTCTTTTATACCTTAACTCACTCAAATTTCGCTCGCGTTTTTTTTTTTTTCGCGCATCTAATTTTCGCGCAGGGCTGTTGATTTTCGCGCAAAAGAAGAAGGGTTGAATTTTTGTGCATGCTTTGTCCAGAAAGGCAGACTGACTTACAGGTTTTCTTTTATAAGCATAACGTTTATAAGCATATTTGGGCTTGGCTTTAGTCAAAAGTTAATCATATGGTAAGCATGCCTTTCAGCTTCAAGCAATGAAATACTCCAATTAAAAACTTCATGACTGTAATATTATTATCGCAGCAGTGGGTCTTTATAACGAATTTTATGCAACTCTTCCATCCCATGCCAAATGTGGGGGCCTATTATACCTGGGCGGTGTGCGTAAATGCACAAATTTCCGTGGCGTTTTGCGGTTTCAAGAGTCAAAAGCATGCGTAAAGGCGGTTTCAGATTTCATGGCGTTTCGCGTAAATGCCACGAAATTGGTGGCGTCAAGCGGAAAGTTCGACAATCTCTTGCGTAGCTGCGGAAATGTACTTGAGGCATCTTGAGTAGCGTTAAACGTATTATTGCGATTCACCACTGCATGTGGTACAACGTTCTCAATCTGTATCTGAGATGTATTTCCTAAACGTTCGAACGCATATTCCAATAATACTAAGTAGATTTTGTCAATGGGACTGAACTCGAATATTCGATTAAGGTTTTAAGTGGATATGTTGGCATAAATTGCGGTATGGGAAAACCTAGAAGTGCAACAAGACAACGTCAGAATATGCAAATCGACAGTCCAACAGAAAAAAATTGCACCTGTTCAAACCAAGGAGGTTGAAAAATGACTAAAGGAACGCGTCATGTGAGTGATGTATATGTCTATTGTTCCTCCAGGTGTTTTCCTTTCCTCTTCTTTTGTCCCGTGCATTTCATGTTTTTACTCTGCATTGCAGGTTGCTTATCGTCATGGAACCTACACGTTTTTTTTAACAAGAACGCACCTTTTTGGACAAGGGCTGCAATGGGTTCTTGACTTAGGTCAGAATCAAGCCTAAAAATGTCCTTAGCTTGTTCTGAGGTGTATTTTACAGAAAACTTCTAATGTCACCAAACTTCATGGTTTTGGTGCTCAATCAGGAGAACATTAGATGGCAAAATATGATACTTGACTGTTAAATAGTAAGTCTCTTGCAGGGAAGTCCACAGAGAATCCTACTTTAAAACTGCAAAATTTTTCTAATCGAAGCTTGCATGTTCTTAGCATGTTCTTAACTTTTGACTTTTCAAGGCTTCTGTTCTTATAAACTTTGGTGTTATAAAAAAAAGTGTAAAATCCACGGAACGATATTTTGGTGCTTCGCGACTACATACTGGTATGTCACAAGTTATGGTGCGGTAGTCATCAACTCCTGTTTTTTTCGCCAATCGTGATATCACTTTTTTCTGCAGCAAGGTCTTAAACCCAGTGTCTATAAAATTATTTTTATACAATCCAGAATTGCTTTCTAGATGTAGCTAAGCACCACCCCAGGCTCAGGCTCACTTACTCTCTTAATTAAGTTATTTTCTTTCAATTCAGCCTTTCGTCAAAAGCAGTTCTTGATTTGCTCAAAGCGCAATAATAGCCATAGTCACACTGACGAGTAAAACTGACGAGTAAAACGCGTGTTTCACTCGTCTGTCTGACTTCGGTGCGACGAGTGAAATGGCCTGTGACGTCACGTATTTTCTGTCACTCGTCACTAGTCTGTGTGACTCTGCAACCGACGTGCAAAAACAGTACATAGGGATAACGACGAGTGAAACTGCTGTTGGGGAGCATCTAGTAGAGCATATTGCTAGCCCTTTTTGAAGAAAACGATGGAGGAAAGTCTTACACGCTCGCTTAAATCTGGATCTCCAAATCGTCTGTTTTGGAATCTTCAGTCAATTTTCAGTACTTCAATACGGCAATACTGCTCACTTTCTAAGTAAGCGTTTTAAAAAACGATATTGCAAATGAACGAACATAATATAATGAGAGAAATCAATTGAAGAAATCAAGGGATGAAGAACGCAACGCAAGTCCAATTATCACTGCGATGAAGAAGAGATAAAAAGAATCCTGATGAAAATGAAATATTCGCTTAATGGGCATTTTTCCATCACTTGTTAAATCTGCTTGCGTGCTGCGATATTGATTCGCTTTTACATTGCCTTTACTCCTGCTACCCTAATTACCGCTGTAGCTCAATCATCTAAACTGAAAAGAATTATTGCCAATGTATCTGTGGTGTGTATCACCATCCGTACAACACCAAAAAATGGAAACAAACAAACGGAAAGGCATTTTTATATGAGAACGAGCTTAAGCTACAAAGAACCTTCAAAAGTTTCAAAATTGTAGATTATCGACCAAGAACCAATGAAGAAAGTTCTGGTTGTCGATTCTAAACTGCGCTTGATAGTCAAAATTTAGTTGTAACTAGCCTCGAAGGATCATGCGGTTCAAATACATAAAAAGAAAGCGTAATCTAATGTGTACCTTCATAATATATCTTCTGAGTATAAATAGAAGTCAGCATCCTGAAACTAGTACCCTGAAGATGCTCTCCCATAGTCAGGAGGGTGAAAATTTGGGCTCTAATATTGTAACATTGGAAATTGCAGCAAATAGTGATTATTAGCACTTTTGGACAAGAAAGAAGATCGTGCATGCGAGAGAAGATCAAGGACGGGAAGAAAGTCGACAAGACGAGATGGTAGACTGTAAGTAGACTGTAAGTATAGGCGATTTCCAGTGTTAAACATAGGACCAGTTGTCTGAAAACACCAAAATTATCACATTATCAAAAGAAAAAAAAAAGTGATAAGTTTCACTCGTCGTTTTACTCGTCGGTCGGTCACACTGAACGCGACGTGAGAAACTGCGACGAGTAAAACTAGTTTTACCCATCGTTGCAACGTGCAAGCTCACACTTTTCACTCGCCGACCGTAGTCACCGGTAAAACTGATCACACAAGTTTGACTCATCGCTCGTCGGTTTTACTCGTCAGTGTGACTTCGGCTAATTTTACTGCTTCCTTTTAAAACGAGAGTGCACTCATCGCAAAAATGTGACATGTTCACATGAAGCCTTGCTTTAACTAATTTAGATGGTTCATAGATGATTTACGTAAGCACTACTTAAGCACCTGTTGAGACCGGAATTGCCAAAACATTTAGCACCACCGAGGCTCATTTTCGACTTACTGGTGCTTAAAAAAAGAAAGCGTGTAAGAGGATAAATTTCTGGGTGGTTTCATTTTTGCGAAGTTTCAACCTGATCAATAGACCAGAACTATTCGTTTCTATACATCACACCGAAATCGCACAAACTCTATCTCGGAGACGCAGAAAGGAAGAAACACCACCAATCTCGATCTCATCAAATATCTAAGCACCGGATAAGCACGACCCCAGACTCTGGCTCTTCATTAGCGTAATTAGAGAAACTTTAGCGAAAGCAGGGCCGTAACAAGTGGGGGACGAGGGGACTTGGCCCTCCAAAACTTTTAGCTATTCAAAAAAAAATACATATTGCCATACATGCTCTGGTAGTTTTGCAAGCCTCCGCTTTGCAGCACGGTTACAAACCAGGAAGCAGGAAGTCCATTTTCCGGCAATCTGGAGATCTTAATTTTCAAATTTTTTTTCCATCGGTGGCAACCATGGTGCCGCCTCATGGAGATCCTCTCCACAGTGAACAAGTCTAGCCCCCAAAATTCCAAATCCTAGGCCCCGCGAAGGTAACATTTTTCTTTCAAAAACTGAATTGAATTGATTGCTTTTGAACGGACGCCAATGAAAAAATAAAAAATTCGGATTTACACGAGCGCCACCAAAGTACCAGTTCAGGCTGGAATCGCCTAAACTCTTAGCACTAATGTTTGATTTATTGGTGCCTATAAAAAAAAATGTGCGTAACAAATTATATTTCCTATCCACTTCTCAGATCCAAACCCTGTTGCGCTAGAGCAGCCTTCATTTGATCAAGGCTTTGTTGGAAGACTCTTTTCCTTATAGCTTATGACGATAACATTCCCGAGGTCTTGCGACACAGTATTATAAAATTGCATAGCATCATTGAAAAGCGACTACAGGTTTTTACTCGCAATGCCATTCTGTCAAATGTGCTTTGTCAATTTAATGATGATGTAATTCTTTAATTGTATCAGGGTCCATCAGGTGTTCACTATTTTCCTTATTAACCCTATTCCGTATGGGTCATTTTGGTCTTTGTACGTATGGGGGGGTTGATTCCGCACCCCCCCCTAGTATTTCCGGATTGGCTATAGCGATGAGCACGAAACTTGGTATGGTGATAGACCAACATGTAATGAACATTTTGACGCCATCATAATTTACGCAGTCTCATTAATTATTCAGTGCCGTCATCATAATTAGTAGTGGGTGCGTAATTATGCCAAATTTCAAAAATTTGCATAATTAATTTTTTTAACTGGTTTTTGCCTGTGTTACATTCCAATGGGCCCTAAATAACTAGAAATAGGTATAAAGTCCCCAAACTTCTTCATTTGCAGCTATTTATGGAGTTTATGTGTTGAAAATGCAGAAAATTAGTTGCGTGTCACGGAACGAAAGGCCGATATCTCGGGAACAGGAGAACCTAATTGCACCAAATTTGGCCAGGACATGCGTAAACTCCTAAAAATAAACAACAAGTCTTGGGCTTTTGCTGTTTTTGAGATAATTTTCGAAAACCCGAGAAAGGGGCGGAATCAACCCCCGATACGGAATAGGGTTAAGTCGTCATTTTACTGCGCAAGATCTTCCCTTCAAAAAAAGGTCAAAGTTTGCCAATTCATAAGTCAGAACCAAAACTTCATATCGGAATTTTGTAGTTATTTATGCAAAGTGTCAGCACTGCCACTAGCACTCTAAACATAACGTATTTCGACCGTAGGCACTACCAAAAGAAAAATATCTTAATGCTGATGCTCAACTCTGGAATTTCGATATCTACCAGAAATTAAGATCCTCGTCAAGCCCTTATAATTTCAATTTGCCAAAAGATTAATTTATGTGATCTAAAGACTGTTTGTTTCATTTAAGTTGAATAAAACGAACTTTACTCAAAGTATTGACATTTAACTTCGGACAGGTTTTATGAGCTCGGTAAGTATCAAATGTGCATCCCATAGATGTTCAAAATTTGTGGCATACCGAGAAAATTTACTTACGTCCAATTCTCCCTCCTTCCCGACCCCACCCCCTTGCCCCCCCTCAACAAAAAAATATTTACTTAGGAACTATTTACTTTGGTGAACTTAACTTCGACTGGAGGTTCCCAATTCAAGATTAATTTACCAATGAGGTTATTTAAAACTCCTTGATTTTACTGATCGTTAGACAGAGTTATTACTTGTACTAAGGTGTGGTACTACATCAAGAAAATATTATAGATGGCGTATTGCGTAATGGCTGACAATTTTGAAGTGTAATGCGGTTTTAAGGGCAATTTTCAGGCGTAAAGGCGTAATTGTGCAGAGGTATAATAGGCCCCCAGATGTATATTTGCTTTTTATTTTATGTTTGATTCTCCATTATCTTGTGTCTGTATATAAAGCGATCCAGGAGTTCACGAGCACTTATGTACTTAGCATCTAGAATCTGCCGTCTGTGTGCGCATTTCGGCAGGACAAGAGGTTAAAATACACAAAATGTCCGAATCACAGAATTTACATTGCCTGCATTTTAATTCTGTTACAAGTTACCTGATCTAAGGATCATCATTAATGTTTAATTGAACTATAAAAATTATGCGTTCTGGTATCACCAATGTAATCATCTTAGCTTAAAAAATGTAACAATGCTAAGCATCACCCAGACTGGATCTAAAAGAACCTATACTTATGTAAAAAAAAAAGTGCTAATTGCTTCTCGCACGTTTACGTTTTTCCTCTAACTTCTTTTGTCAACTACTAGGACACCGCTCAACACATTGGTCAAGTTTCATCTGATCCGGTATGTTTGAAAATAATTTATTCTACATATTTGCGTAGGACTAGCAGTTTTCCATTGTTTCTTAGTTTGATGTATTTCCTGATATTGATGTACCTCTTAGCATGACAATTTCGCGGTCATTTTGGCGCTTTTTTTGCAGAATTACATGGTGCACTTGGATCAACATTTTCGTGATCAAACAATATTAACTAACTTCAAATAGTTTTACTCTCATATTATATGTTGATGCTTGAACGCTTCGTTTGGATGAGAGTTGCTATAAACCATGGCTTTCTGATCTGGCAAAGGTCGTAGAAACCCACTCGAGCATACTTTTTTTCACTACCTTGTTCAGCAGATTGACAAACTTTTTGTGCAACTTAATAAACTTGTTTTATTGGGTATATGACACTTGTCTGCAGTGAATTTCAATGCAATGTACTAAGGGATTGGTGAAAAGATAGTGCTTGATTGCTTTGCTTTGATGGTTCAGGACGAAACAATCCGGAATTTATCTTCTGTTGTCTGATAGGTAAAAGTTATCCAGGTTCCAAGAAACTCTTTGGTTTCTATCCAAAAAAATCTCAGGAAGCATATGCTGCATTTCCCCACGTGTGGATTTACGTGCTGCTTAAAAAATTTTGGCCAAAAACCTCAGCCCGAACACAATAAAGGGCAAGATGTAGTCCAGAATGAAGACAGTACCTTAAACAGCTGAGAGCTCAAATCCCATTCTCTGCCGAACCATACTGTCGACAACCCTTCCTCAAAGTGTTGTCCAATCCCAGCCACAGGATGACCCGGATCCGTCTCTGAACTAAATCAAGTTGTCTAGCAGTTGACTGAGAGTCCTTTTCTACAGCTTTTCACATTATTTCACAATTTTGTACTCCCTTGGCCACGTGGAAACGGTGCAGCACTTTATCGAACACCCCGCACACACTGGCAAAGAAAGGTCTGCTATACTGAAAACATTCTCAAAAAAATAAAAGCCCGTCCCTGATCTCGACAGATTGACAAGTATCATACTAGATGACACCCACATGTGCACATGGCCTTGCATATCATATATTAAGCTAGTGAAAGGGCAACCTCTTCCCAGCGAAATGCAATGAGACTTATTAAGTTTCCTGCGGTAACCATGTTGAGAAGGAAACTGTTTTCTTGACGGTCCTGGTTCGAGAGAACGAAAGGGTTCGCACCAGGTTTGAACATCATAATTTATTCATAATTTATAACCAATCAGTTTCCGCGCACTTGATGCGCTTCATCAAATGGGTGTTACAATATAACCTAAGGTCCCGCCTCGGAGCTTCCTCGGCGGTTCTAGTGCTCATCACCTCCTATGGTTGCTCAATTTTTAAGTTTTAAAACTGTTAATATAGTTTGCTTTAAAGTGTTCGTTTTGATGTGCATGTATATAAACTGATTATGGAAGAATCTTGTGGATATGCTGTTTTTCTCGGCATGAGAATAATTGAGTAGTTTAATAGTGGACTATAGGCTAACTTTGTCATTCTCTTTTTTTTTTCACGCACCAACATCAACGTTGGGCAGACGGACGGACAGACGAGCAGGACAAGGCAGCACGTCCCACGTAGGTCTCAAGCTCCGAGAGAAAAGTCGCGGGTGCTGCATGCTTTGGAGTTCGACGGTTCCTCCTACAAATTTCGGCCCTATGAGGGGTTTTACGTTGGCGGCAGTACTCGTGCACTAAACTGGTCGTGCTGAGATTTCTTTGTTTCGGAACTTTTGATCAATTTACTACATAACTTAGTCACATGTAAGGTGATCCTTCGATGGTAAGCCCTTCTGTCCGGCCAAATACCAATACACCGAGACAAACATTATTTATCGTTGTCTTTCTCTTCTCGAGAACCATTAGTCAAGAAGTTAATTTTCTTCTGTCCGAACACATGCTACTGATGCTTGGATACCACATCAAAGTTTTTGGCTTTTTCAAAATTTCGTTCTACGTGTTATGCTATATCTGACTTTAACTTCAATCTTGCATATACGTATGTTTGAAGCCTTCAGAGGGTATCTGGAAATGCAAAAATATTCTACTCCATTCCCGTTCTTAAAAATTGAGCAGTTAGTATATTGCGCTGTGCATTCCCGACATTGCACTACACATTCCACGGCGACTTTGCATTTCAGAGAGGCATTTTCAGCCAATCTAGAAGTCCTATTTTCCAAAATTTTCCATTCCGCGCCAACCCTGGTGGCGCCTGCGGGAGTCACTAAGACCGCAACTGCACTACCCATCTTTAAGCTCCCCCTAACTTCAAAAACCTTCCTGAGGCACTGGGAGGGATCAAACTTCTTCTCAACAGTAGTGGAATGAGCTTGAGAATCGTATCACTGCATAAAATTTTCACAAGGCTGCAGTCACAATGAAGGAACCATGGAAGAAATTACTGACCATGCTTTATCACTCTTTTTTTTTAATGCTGGAATCCGTCATGGTCAAGGCTGTGAGTGACGGCTCTCTCAAACGGCCTTCCATACATAGCATCATAAACTACTTATTACTAACTGCAATCTCATACAAAATATATTGGCCAAAATAGTGACAAAATCAGTTTTTGCTTTGGACAAAAACAATGTCGAAGGGAGGAATTCAGTGGAAATGCGAAGTTCATACATTTTCAACAAAATTGTTTTAGGGGGAAGGGTAAACAAATATTTTGTCTGCGATTGTACATTTGCATTGCTTTGATG
The DNA here is from genome assembly GCA_027575255.1 of Scolionema suvaense. Taxonomy (NCBI): domain Eukaryota; kingdom Metazoa; phylum Cnidaria; class Hydrozoa; order Limnomedusae; family Olindiidae; genus Scolionema; species Scolionema suvaense. Next base: position 10,310 of record JAOBRC010379570.1, read on the forward strand.
TAAAAGGATGTCAATTAATATACGATTGCTTACAAAATGCATGCAAATGAATTAGAATCAGCATGAGCTATTTGTTACATCGTCTCAGCAGCTTATTGGATATCCCTGAGGGTCTGATTATAGACATTTTCTTGTTCTATATTCAAATCTGTGTTGATTTGCTTCTCTTTACTTTGGTCTTCTGTATATTAACCCTATTTAGCCTGGGGTATTTCAGATCCCTATTTTGCCCGGGAGGGGAGGTTCAATATGACTTCCCTTCTAAAATTTCATTGGGGCATCATGAAGCCTTCAAACGTGGCAAGATTATAGCTACACCTGTTTACTTTACGTTTTACAGTAAAATCCATGCTTACTTCATCCAAAAAGTAGTGGCAGGGTCTCGAAGTGACCACATTATTTCTTTTCCATTATAAATGACAAAATTTCTGGAAAAACATTTTTAAGGCATGTAAAAGTATTTTTGGTATAGAAGCAATGCTTAGCAGGGCATGCTAGAAGGCACTCAAGTTCAAGTCATCTCAACAAGTCAATGAAACTTTATGGAAGATAGAAACGCAAAATTTGAAAACATGGTTTACGCACCATCGATAAAGAAGCCGCCCTATCCAAACGAAATGCCTGATATGTTTCAAAATGCCTGATGCAAACTAAAAGTCCAAAAATTTAAAGTTCGTAGGTTTTACCGTTTATGAGATTATCGGCTGAGTCATATTGACCCTCCTCTCAGGCGAAATAGGGCAAATTCGGACTATCGCAGCTTATTTCAAATTCGAACCATCGCAGCTTATTTCAAATTCGGACTATCGCGGCTTATTCCAAATTCGGACTATCGCGGTGTATTACCAATTCGGACTATCGCAGCTTCGTATTATCGCGGTGTTTTACCGTTTCGGACTATCGCGGCTTCGGACTATTGCGGTCTTTTACCGTTTCGGACTATCGCGGCTTCGGACTACCGACGCAACCCTTTCTGTAGCTACAATCGCTGCCAAAAATCTTCGCCAAATAGGCTTGGCGAAGATATTTTGGCAATGATTGTCTGAAAATTTCAAAATTTGAACAGGACACATGCCTAATGAAAGCAAGTCAGAAAGTGGATATTAAGGCAAGAACTGATGTTTTGGACCAAATACAATGTACCTCTGCTATTCCCACTCACCACGGCAATAATTCCATGCTTCTACACTAATCGGCTCAATCTGAAACCCTTTAAACAAGCCCCATTGTGATAACCATTCCGCAGAGGCGCAGGAAGTAATACAAACACATTTCCACTAACCGTCGTCAGCATACTATCATCAGGTCTTCTCTGGAAAAAAGCAGCATTAAGGAAAAAAAAAAGGGCCTTAGTCGACGTCTGTGGGCGCCCAGTTTGATGCAATTCTACCACAACTGTCTGATCTAAAGGAAAAAATGAATAAAAACAATCCACAACCTTCAAGAACAAGCAGCTATGATCATATATCAGCAAATACATACACGATCGAGCACCACAAAGCTTCACATAAAAGAAAAATTTCACCACTTCGCTTGTTTCTATGTGTTCAGGCTCTTCCCCAGTCCCCTAAAAATTGCAAAACATCCAAATTCACTGGTAAGCAAGCTCAGTTGTCTGGGAAGGCTGTATGATACCTTGCGTGGTCATAGAAACAACCAAATTGCTTTAAATCAACAGATATCAAATGCATACAGATGCACAAAAGTCATCAAATGTGACTACTTTCCCTGTTTCTATGTGTTCAGGCTATTCCCCAGTCCCCTGAAAGTTGCAAAACATCCAAATTCACTGGTACAGTACGCAAGCCCAGTTGTCTGGAAAGACTGTATGATTCCTTGCGTGGTCATAGAAACAACAAAATTGCTTTAAATCAACAGATATCAAAAGCATACAGATGCACGAAAGTCATCAAATGTGACCATTTCGCTTGTTTCTATGTGTTCAGGCTCTTCCCCAGTCCACTGAAAATTGTAAAACATCCAAACTCACTGGTAAGCAAGCTCAGTTGTCTGAGAAGACTGTATGATTCCTTGTGCGGTCATACAAACAACCAAGTTGCTTTAAATTAACAGATATCAAAAGCACAAAGATGCACGAAAGTCATTAAATGAGACGATTTCCCCTGTTTCTATGTGTTCAGGCCCTTCCCCAGTCCCCTGCAAGTTGTAAAACATCCAAATTCACTGGTAAGCAAGCTCTATTGTCTGGGAAGGCTTTATGATACCTTGCGCGGTCATAGAAACAACCAAATTGCATTAAATCAAC